>ML790919.1:0-47174 GCA_009831015.1 Picea engelmannii | reverse complement strand
CATCTCCCCCTTTCCCCATGTACATAATTTCCCCAACTTGTCCATTTTTTTTTTTTTAATTATTATAGAGGTATTGGGGGTGGGAGGTAATGCATATCATCACCCCCTCCCCCATGCTTCAATTTTTTTTTTTTAAACGGGAAAATTGTGGCCCAAATTCATTAAATTTAATGGATGGAAGAAGGGAGGAGGGATGAAATTTGATCAATTTGGGAAATTTCACTCATAAAGGGAGAGGGGAAATGTTGGTAATCACCCTTAGCAGGGCGATAATGGGAATTGGGCAATTTTTGTGCAATTTTACTCTTGGAGAGGGGAGGAAATGTTGGGAATGGGAAAATTTTGGGAATTTTTTCTTATGGAGAGAGGAGGGGGAAACATTGGAAATCGCCCCTAGGCGAGGTGATGATTGGCATCCCCCCCCCCCCCTTCCCTCCATATGAAAATTCTTGAACTTTTGTAAAATTACACTAAAATCTCATTAAAGTTTTTCTAAATTCAAGGAAATCGTCTTCTTAATTTTTCAAAAGTGTGGCATTTCGTCTAGAAAATTGAGGAAGAGGGGGGGGGATCCAAAAAAAACAACACCTAGCATGAAGAGATAAGTCATACTCCAAGTGTTGATATCTCCCCAATGAAAATACATGAGAAAAGTATTTGCATAGATCAAAGCCTCCAAACATAGACCAAATGTCCTCCAAACAAAGTGCTCCAAGGTAGCCAAGAAAAGTGCATTATAAGGTCCACAAAAGCAAAGTGCAAGAGAAGATTTGACCCACCAAAGTCAGTGATTAAATCTACAAAAAGAAGAACTAAAACTCAGCTCATAATATCCCCATGTTAGGTGATTGAAATTAGTCAATATCATCAACCCAAAGTTAGAAAAGAATGTGGGGAATAGAAAAGATAAATTCCATATAAAATCTTTAGATTAGGCATTGAAACTTCACATGAAAAAATCCATAAAGAGAAGATAATTCCCTCTATAAAGGTTCATTGATTGGCAAAGAATAACTATCCATAATAGCAAAGCTCAACATTAGGTGAAATTTGAGGTCTAAAATGGGCCTCCTAAGGAAAATAATAAAATAAAAGTTAACATAATAAAATAAGAGTTATGAATTTTCAAAGGGAAAGGAAGAAAACTACATTTTTAATCGTATTTTCAACTTATCTCCTTATAGGGTTACTCAAATTTCAAGTGTATGCACTCATTGGATGTAGAATTAAATTGTGTGTCCAACAAGTACCCACTTTGTATACTTTTAATAGACCCAAAGTGAGATAAACTGGAAATACATTAAAGAAACACATGTTTTCACACATTTCCAATTTATCTCACGGTGGGTCTATCAAAAGTATGCAATGTGGGTACTCGTTGGACATAGAAATTAATTCCACAACCAACGATTGCCTACAATTAAAATTTGAGTAACCATATAAGGATATAAGTCGAAAATATGATTTAGAAAATAGTTTTCTTCCTTTCCCTCAAAAATTGTTTACCCTTATGGTTGACATCGTCATCTTGAATACTATTGGTTCTTAAAGTTTATTTTGAAATTACATATTTTGTTTCGAGGCCTATTTTTAACCTCGAAATTTCCCTAATTTCCTCATGTTGAGTTCCTTACTTCAACCTCTCGAGTGCTCCAAGTCTTTTGTGAATAAAAATTGAAAGTAATAATAAAACCATCCCAGAAAAACACTTTAGTTTGGCTCAAAAGAAGAGATGTTAGGCATGATAAAGTCATCCAATCAAGATCCAAGAAGTTAGGTCTAGCATAACACATAACAAAGTGAAAAAGATCTATGAAGGGTTCCCTCTCCTTGTTCAAAATAACATTATTTCATATGCAAAGATAAAACCTACTATGTATAGAAGAAAGCATCCAAATTTCCTCAAGGAAAGTGTCTATACTAACTATAATGGAGGCCACCAAGGCTAAAGAAATTTATCAAAAAAATCACCTAGCATGAAGAGATAACTCATAATCCAAGTGTTGATATCTCTCCAAAAACAATGTCTAAGAGAAGTATTTCCATGGATCAAAACCTTCAAACATAGACCAAATGTCCTCCAAACAAAACACTCCAAGGTAGTCAAGAAAAGTGCATTATAAGGTCCACAAAAGCAAAGTGCAGGAGAAGATTTGACCCACCTGTTAGCACTAGGAATCACCTTCAGATTGCATGGAAGGCAAGCTCAATACCCATCAAGTTTATAAGTGAATGTAAAGGTGTTAAAAGTTCAAATGGAAAGAGACTCAAAATGATAATGTTCCAACTCAGATAATAGGGCTAGCATGCACCAACAATCAAGGTCTTGGCTAACTTCAATCAGTAGTTTCAAAGTAAGTATGAATAGGGGGAAGAATTAAAATAAGAGAAGTGTAGGGGATATTGTAAACATCAGGTCTGCAAAAGCCTAAGGAGGAAAGATTCTTTATACAAAATCTTCTTGAACTCAAAAACTAAGGAAGCTAAATAAACATCATGATAATATAATGATCAAACATCCACCATAACATCACCACAATCATTCATGTGAATCATTCAAAGCATGAACATTTAGTATCAGAAGCAAAGTAAGTTGAAAGAGAAGTTGATTTATTTTAGCCAAAATGTCTTAAGTTCAGTACATATCTAGATCATAGTTACTTCATCAAAATATTGCAGTCTAGGGGAGCCTTGCTCAACCATCGGAACCTTCTAAAGCAATTGATCTATCTATTTATAACAAAAGGGAGGCAACAGCTGGAGGTACGAGCTGGCCTCCTTCCCTTGAAATTATCTAAACATTTATTTGATCTAACAACTTATCTAACCACCTATGCTATAAAACAGGAAAATGTTGGTGACTAATCCAACCATGCTTCAAACTGATTTGATTCTCTCTTGCTGTGCAACCTCCTGTTTTTCCATGTGTCTTTTAGGAGCATGTAGTTATCCTCATAATACCATTTGTTGCTTCTGCAATTTTCTCCATCATCATCCATCCAAAAAGTTGTTGGCCTGACCTTCCTAGATCCCTCGTGTATGTTGGTAGCTTCTTTAGGTAGCATATTAACTAGCGTATTTCACAGCTGGACAAGTAAAGGAGGTAGTACATTTAGGTAGTGCCACTATGTTGCGTATGTGTGTAGATGTTGCTCTCTGTGAAATATTAGGTAGCACCATTGTGTTGTGCATGCATGCCAACTCTATTATCTGTCAAACATTAGGTAGCACCTGTAGGTAGCACCACTTATGTTGCGTCTATGTGCAGGTTTGGGTAGAAACGTTAAAAATGTAGTGCCTTCAATATTGAAAGTATGCAGAGAAATTGATGGCCTTTCATGATATCAAACCCATTTTATTTAGGTTTCTTGGCAGTACAAAAGATAGTGCATTTTACCACTGAGGGAGTTATCGCTTAGCAAAACCCAAAACTCTGATAGTTAAACGCTTAGAAGCCTATATAGATGGTAGAGGAAATATTTGAATATTAGTTAACCCTCCCAAAAAGGAACCATCCTCAAAAATGGGGCTTACCTTTTATCGGTTATTTTGTCATCTTGACACTTAACCTCACACTCTTTATGGTATAAAGAGGATCTTCAATTGACACAGCAGACTTCTTCTTCTTAGCAGTGATAGGATTTTTCGGTGAGGTTGTGCTCTCCTTAGCTGTTGGTTTGTCATTCTCAATAAAATATTCAACCAATACCTATAAATTTCTTTGGGCTACCTCATCTTGAAAGTGCTTCAGCTCTGCCTTTAGCTTCCTGTTCTGGGACTGAAATCCTTTGTTCTGCCTGTAAAGATTCTTTAGTTGTCTATGAATGGGTTGGGCCCTTCTTGTTGCAAACCTTACCAAGTCAAGGGTGTGCCTGTAGCCATCCATAAGCTTTGTCAGACATGGATTCCTTTTTTAATTGAGACACCTCTTTTCTTGCATCTTTAAGTTTCCTGATAAGTCTCTTGAAGGTATGAATGTCAAGAGGAGCAGTGTTATGCACAATATCAAGAGGTTTTTTCTCAGTCTCCTCTTCCACCTGCATGGGAAGTGTCTTATCTACCTCATCAGGTTTCTTGGTGGCTTTGCTTTTACATTTCTTCCTCTGCACATGGGTTTCTTCTTTTCTCTCCAAATGTCTTTTAGTACCTTTACCCTTCCCTTTCTGTACAGGGGCTTCTTATTTCTTTCCACAGGATTTTCAATTCCTTTTTCCCTCTTCTTTTTAATAGGGGTTTCTGGTTTCTATTCCACAGGATTTTCAATGCTTTTTCCCTTCTTCTTTTGAATAGGGGTTTCTGGTAAAGAATCCTCTTTGAAAACCTCCTTAGGAATTGATGACCTTGTGAAAGGTATTTTACCCTTGATTTCGACTACTGGAGGAGAAGAGGGAAAGAGTAGCTTCTTCCCTTCCTTGGAAGTAGCTTTGGTAGAAGAAGAAACCTCTTCTAACCCTAGTGGAGGAGGTGGTGAAAAATCTCTTTGTGGAGAAGGAAAAACTTCCTCTTCATCTCGTGTGACCTGCTCGCTGACCTTTGAAACATAAACAGAGGCTATGCTCTTTCTCTTCCTACTGGTCCCTGCTTTAGTAGCACTGGTGGGTGGAAAAGGACTTGCCTTCTGTGATTGAGGAGTTGATTCTAGATCCAACATGAAATGAGAAGTAACAACAAAATTCTCCCATGAAATGTCTTTCTTACCCAATTCCTCAGAGACTAGCATTCTGATCAATCCAGAATGGAAGAGTCTAGAATCCACATCTTTAGATTTGGCTTGTATCCTGTCTGAAATATTACCTATACTTCTTAATAAGTAATAGGGAATATTCATCTCAACCTTACCAGTAAATTGTAGCAACAACCTTACATGGTACTGGTACAATATGTTAAATCTCCCTTCACATGTAAAATATCTATGTATGATCTTCAATATTCTGTCAAATTGTTCAATCAATTGACTTTTTGGCATACTTTTAGACAAATCATTGGCTTGATATTCAGGTTTAAAAATATCTTTAGCATAGGATGAACTCAAATCCATGGCTTTGAACCACTTTTCACCTATAATGGGGATCCCTGTTGCAGCTGAGATAGAGGTTGCAGTTACCTCAAATTCCAAATCCCCAACCTTGGTTTTCCTGCCATCAAAATGTAATGCAAACTATCTTGCTACCTCTGGATAGCCTCTCTGCATGTTATGTCAAAAAGGGAGGCACCCTACTCTTTGAAAGACCTCTCTTGCCATGGGCTCTATATCAAAAAGATGCATGTCCATTGGTTCTGTCCTAACCACCTTGCCACCTTTGTGTGTCTTCCTAGATTGAGGAGTCTCCATGGCTTAGAATGAGGGATTTTTGAAAGGCCTGTGAGATAGTAATAACCAGGAAGGCTTTGAATCGGGCTTCAAATGTACAAGGCTGACCTTTTGAGACACACTGGTGCTAGTGAGCCAGGCTTGACTGTGGGAATTACACCCTTAGACTTGTATAGGTATTCGAGAGTGTGGGAAGTGAGGGGGTAATCCAAAATTGGCTCTTTGAAATTGAGTAAAAATGCTAGACTCTAAGATGAAAGGAAACAAGGGAGGCAGAGAGGGTTTAAGCAGCGCCTCTGGGTAGCGTAACGCATACGCAGAGGATAGGATATTTACAGGCTTGCGATTTCAATGGCTAAGGCAGGCAGCAGTAATCAAACTTAGATATAGGCAATGAAGATACAGGTCTAAAAAGGAGAGAAGACAAGGCTATCATGCAAAGACGAGTCCCTTACGACTGTGCAAACTTGGCAAACCGAAACCCGAGTGCAAATTTCTTGTGAAAATTAATATGCAGAGGAGGTAACACGGGATACTTATGGAGTAGACACCTGTTGGAATATTCAACAAAATATCAAGATGATATTTCGAAAACTTCGACCCTTGAACCCACTTCAGTCTCAAATTTGGTTGCCTTGCTTTTTCCTTATCAGAACTTGTGAATTTGCACAACGCATCACTATTGAGCCTTTCAAAATTATAAATCATTACCAGATCTCGTAAATGAAAGATATGGAAGGAATATTTAACTAACTTTGGGCATTGAAAATAAGAAACATGACATTAGTCATGGAAATCATGACTTGAGGTGGAAGTATGATGAACTGGATAGGCACTACAGAACTGCCTGATGAGTAGGAAGCGCTTCCAATTCAAAAAATGATTGGACAGGTAAGCAAGAAGAATGAGGCATGCCTATGAGATCATGAGTGAGGAGAAAGGTGTGTCACATCAGTCTAATCATGGGAAGGATCGATCCAGGGACAAGTCATGAAGGGGACCAAAATGAGCTAAAACGGTTCTAGGACCAAAAATCAATTTGAGGATCAAACTAGAGCTAAGACTCAAAACTTTAATCATCTAAGGGGTCCTACCAAACATAAAATTTAAAGGGATGAGACTTTAAAATAAATTTAAAATATAAGGATTGAAAACAAACTAAAAGACCAAAGGCAATTTAGTGTGATAGCATTGGCTCCACAGGGGATGGCATGCCCACTGCGGGCTACCAAGAATGAGTAGATTTAGTGCCTTATCCTAGGGCTACGGGGTCAGTTATTGAAACAAAAATAAAAATAAAATGATATTTAAAATGATATGAAGAGCCACTCAAGGCTCAGGCAAAGTACTTTTTCAGGAAATGCCCATTGACAGGGCCACCAAAAACCTCTTCATTCTCCATATTCTACAACTTGAAAGTGTTATTAGAGAATACCTCAGAGATATTGAAAGGATCGATCCATAAAGATTCAAATTTATCATGATTGCCTTTATCTTTCTTCGATGCATCCCACTTGAGCACTAGATCGCCCAATTGAAAATCCTCTTTGTTCACATTTTTGTTGAAATCCTACTTGATCTTCAGTTTATGGTCAGATGCTTTGTCTACAAGTTGCTCCCGGGTTTGTTGCACTTCAACCAACTACTAAATCCTTCTGATCATATTATCAGGTTCCCCTTGATAATCTTGGAAGAATTTTTCCACGGGTAAGGCAAGCTGAGAAGGAAAAACTGCCTCAAATCCATACACCAGTTGGAAAGGGGAAAGTCCCAGGGACCTTTTTACTGTAACTCTGTCAGCCCATAGAGAAAATTTGAGTTCCAAATCCCATGCCTTTTTCTTATCCTCTAACAATGTTTTTATGATCTTTATAATGCTTTTTTTTTAGGATTCTGCAAGCCCGTTTCCCTGAGGATAGTAAGGGGTAGAATGAATTAAGGTGATCCCAAACTGTTCACAGAACTGAATCAATAGTTCAGCCTTGAAAGATGCATCATTATCGGTGATGATTCTGTCAGGACACCCAAACCTTGCCATAATGTCTTCAAGGAAACCAATGATCACTTTGTGGGAAGCATTCCTTGTGGGGATAGCTTCAATCCATTTAGTAAAGTAATCTGTAACAGTCAAGATCCATCTATATTGACCACTAGAAGCGGGATGAATTTCCCTGATAAAATCTAGGCCCCATTACTGGAAAGGTCCTGAAGCTGCCACAGGATTTAATGGCAAAGACTTAAGTTGTTGCTTCCCGGAGAACTTCTGACACTTAGCACAGGCTCTGATCTTAGCACAAACATCAATGAACAAACTGGGCTAGAAGTACCCAGCCCTAAGGATCTTGTATGTCATGGTTCTCCAATAATGATGCCCCCCACATAAACTATCATGGAAATCAGACATGATCTTTTGGGCTTCTTGGGGGTATAAGCATCTCAAAAGAACTCCTAATGGATCCTTCCAATACAAAACTTGATCAATAAGGAAATAATTTATTGATTTGAGTTTTAAGGCTCTCACCTTGTTCTTTTCCATACCACTTGGAGGCTGTAAATTTTTCATAAAAAATATAATGTCCTTGTACCAGCTGGAATTTGCCAATGCGGAGATGATTTGAGAACTTCTATCAGTTATTTCAGCCTGCTGATTTTCTAAAAATGAGTGAATGAAATTCACCCCCAATGCTGAGAAATTTGATTCAGCCAAGAGCTTGGCTAAACCCTGGCCTTTAACCAATTTGGTAGGCTTAATATCCAAATCAAATTCAAGTAGTTTAGCAATCCACTTGCTTCTTTTTCCGTCTATATCAGGTTGAATAAGAATTTATTTTACAGTAGTTGATGGGACATAGGCAATAACTCTCGAATGCAAGACATAAACTCAAAAGGACTTAATATCTTTAACCAATGCATAGGCTTTCTTGTCCATGATGTCGTATTTTAATTCAACATCTCTCAAAACCCTGCTGAAAAAGGCAATGGGTTTCTCTAAGCCTCCAGTGTTCTTCTGCAATAGGACTGATGCCACTGTATCAAAAGAGGCAAAAGAAAAGATAAGAAAGTCCTTGGAGTAGTTTGGGGTGACAAGAACTAGGGCTTTAGTCAGGGATTTCTTTATTTCATCAAAATAATCATGGGACTCAGCAGTCCATTTGATTTCACTACCCTTCCTCAGCATGGTCGTGATATACTTAACCAACTCAACAAAATTTGACACAAATATTCTCAAAAAATTATTTTTTCCCAGAAAAGATTAAACCTTTTTTTAGATATAGGAAGTGACAAAGTTTGTATAGCCTCAAACCTGCTGGAATCAATCCTTACCCCTTCAGCTGACATGATATTCCCCAACAATTTTTCTTCTTTCATGGAAAACAATGATTTTTTCGGATTCAAAGAGAGGCCAAATTTTCTGCATTTCAAGAAAACCTTTCTTAAGTGATCACGGTGTTCTTTATCAGACTGAGAGTACATTATTATTCCATCTAAATAGATAACAACAAACTTATCCTTCTCTTCAATAAATGCTATGTCCATAGCTCGCTGAAAAGTTTCCCCTGTGTTCATCAAACCAAAGGGCATCTTGGCGTACATAAATGTACCCCAAGGAGTGGTAAAGGTTGTCTCCTCTCCATCCTCTGGAAAAATAGAGACCTGATTGTATCCAGAAAATCCATCAACCATAGACATCATGGCTGCTCCTGTCACCTTCTATAATATGTGCTCCATCTTGGGTAAAGGGTAATTATCCTTTTTTGATCTTCTGTTCAGATTTCAAAAATCAAAGCAAAGTCTGATTTCTCCATTCTTTTTTTCTGACTGGGACCAAATTGGCCACCCATTAAGAATACCTCAAAGGAATGATAATTTTTTCATCTAAAAGATTTTTTACCTCTTTCTCCATGATAGGCAGCAACATAGGATTGATTTTCCTCAACTTTTTCCTGAAGGGTTTGGTGTCTTGTTTTAATGGAATTCGGTGCTCTATAATACTAGTGTCATAAGTTCTAAGATCTTCATAAGTCCAAGAGAATACATCAGCAAATTCCTTCAACAACTTAGTATATTCTTCCCTTTGCTCTTCTGATAGGCTACTTGGCAATTTGACATATTTCGGATTCTTTTCAGTGCCCACATTGCACTATGTTATATCAGCATCATCGGTGGATACCTTCCCTTTCACTGCCACATCATTCTCGTCAAATAATCTTTCCAAAGGAACCAGTCCTTTTGGAATATGATTTCTAGGTAGCTTCACAATATGATGATTAGCAATTTTATTGAGGAAAACATCAGCATGAGGAGTAATTTATGAATCATGATCCTGATCGATGTGTAATGCAGAAAACTCATCAACAGTCTCAAGAAAAATTTTAAGTTCTACATCATCTTCGAACACCTTCCAATATTTCACATTGCCTGGTATAGAAGGTTTGTACTTGACTTCTACATCATACTTGATTTTAGATGGTATTGGAATTCTGAAGTTTCTTGCTGATATAGCCAAAGAATCAGCCATGGCATTCTCTTCTCTATGAACAAATGATATATTAAAAGCAAAGAAAAAATTGTCCACCAAGTCCCATACTTCATTTATGTAATATCTAAGCCTAGGGTGCTTTGTTTGATAAATATTTTTAATCTGATGGACTATCAATTCAGCATCCCCAAATACTGATAGCTCTTCTATCCCCATGTCCTTGGCTTCCCTCAATCCCAAGACAAGAGCCTCATACTCTGCCACATTATTAGTAGTCTCAAATTCTAGTTTATATGATAAAGATATAGTTTCTTGAGTTGGTGAGACAAAGACCACCCCAGCACGAGCACCTTCCTTGGAAGAGGCTCCATCAAAGAACATTTTCCAGACATGAGTGGTTAGAAAAGGCTCCTCAGAAAAGGTAATGGACTATTTTCTGATTTCTAGAGGGGCTTTAGGAGCATCGGTGAGCTGCAAAATGCTAGATCCTAGATCTGTATCAAAAGAAAAAACAGGATGATTTGTGGGGTTTGCTTCATCACTAATGATGTAAGACAATTGAGATTCCCTGTAAAGTCTTCTATGTTCTCCTCCAAAAATGGGAATAGTAGCATAAGAGAGATCCATCGGCAAGGTTCCCCCAAGTCTTTTTATCCAGGATCTTGACAAGAGCATGCCAAACTTGGAGGGGATAGCAGCAACTACAATATCCATAATTATACTCTTCATGGGCAACTAAAATAAGGTCACCACCATATCCTTAATGACTACAAGACACTTGACTTTTCTGGAGTCAAAAGAATATAAGTCATGATAAGTCTTTGTGATTTCTAACCCAAGTTCATCCATAACAGATTTTGGCATAATATTGTGGGATGCCCCTGAATCCATAAGACAATTGTGTAGCACTTTATCATGTATATTCAGTGAAGTATAGAAAGGTGGGGATGAGTCATCTTTGTCTTCTATCAAAGGACCTAAAATCACTATTGGTTTTTCATCTTGCATATTTATTGAGTCAGTGGCATTTGGAGATGATTCTAGCTGTAACATTTTGGATATATATTTTTTTAAATCCTCATTTTTTATCAATTCCAAAAAAGGTACAGGGATCTTTATTTTATGGATCTCAATCTCAAAACTGAAGGAAGGGGAAGGCTTCAAGATCTCTTTGGTTTCAGGAGAAGGATTTTTTAGAAGAACTTGTGTGCTTTGAGAGTCTTTCTCCTTTCTACTCACTGGTACAGCCTTGGCAGAATCTTCTTTTTGAGCAGGCTCATTAAGGGCGTCAGTTTTTTCTTCATTCTTTTTATATCTCAGATTATATCTATTAGTATTTTCTCTTGCTTTTTCTCCCATACTTAACTCATTAATTTGAATATCCATCAATGATTGCTCATAAGAGGATTGTGTCAAGTGTGGGGATGGGGATGTGTCACCTAAGCAATGGATCTCAGGATCAGCCTCTACCTCCTCTTCTTATTCATCAGCAACCAAATTATTTTGCAAAGGAGCTTGTACCCTCTGATCATATCTTTCTTTGTTTCTGGAATCTTTGGGAAATATTTGGGGAGCATTATTTGGTCTCCTGTAGTTACCTTTGTTATTAGTGTTTTGAGCATTTCTATATGTTTGTTTCCCTTCTGATTTTAACTTCTCAATCTTAGTGGAAAGGGATTTTATTAATTTGGTCAGATCATCTACTTGAGAATGGACTACAGAGGAATCAGAAGTTGAAGCTTTAGCTTTGTTTTTTCTCCTATCCCTATCAGATTTCCCCCTGATCTTATCTAATGACACTATATTGGATTCTACCTCTAAGGCAGCATCTTGCATATGAACTAAGGAAGCTGACCTTCTTTCTCTCAAAAGGAGGCATAATTCAGAGTCAAATACACTGGCATAAGTAATTTTTGCAGAGGTTTCAGTGGGTTTTATCTCATCAGGGATCTTGTTGTACATTTTTTTAAATCTTTTAGAAAAGTCAGAGACAGACTCTCCTTCTTTCCTTTTCAAGGACCCGAATTCAGTGATGTAGTACAAAAAGTCATTTTTGTGCCCCCAATGCCTCAAGAAGGCTTCATTCAATGCTTCAATACTAGTAATGGATCCAGGGGCCAGACCCCTAAACCACTTCCTAGACTCTCTAAAAAGGCTTTGTATGAAAACCCTCATCCACACATCCTCATTTTCAATATTTTGGTTATATGCATAGCTATAGAAAGAAACAAGATGTTCCTCAGCTATTATATCTTCTTCTCCAGTAAACTTGGGCATGTATTTCAAATAATCTCTAGGACGGAGAGCATTCACTGGATAGGGTAAGACTAGAGGATCATATCTTCCAGCTACTATGACATCCATCCTATTTGCAGGGGGGTTAGCAACTTCCATTTGATTTTGGATTCTTGGTGAACAAGAAGAAGAAGGAGGCTTGACTGTGTGCAGATTAGGAGAGGAATAAAAGTATGAAGGGGGGGTTTCAGTTTTCACAGCAGAGAATTGAGTCTTGGAAGAAGATGGTAAGGTCTGAAAAGGGGATGAAATTTCCACTTCTTTGGTAGCAAAATTTTTAACAGAAAGAGGTGTAGCTAAGCCTAAAGTAGGGAAATCTTCAAAACTATCAAGACTGAAACACTTTTCAATATCAGGGGAGGAGAAAATGTCAATTTTTTCTTCTTTCAATTCAGTTTCAAAGGAAGAGTATTCAACATGAAACTCTTCAAAATCAAGTTTCTTATATACTTCAGCAGAAGGTAAAGAAATCTTAGTTGATAAAACAGCTGGAGTATCAAGAGTGGAATCAGGCAACTGACTAGAAGCACTTGTAGAAGCAGTAGAAAAACCTCTCAGAGAAGCTTTTCCCTTCTTGATTATTTTCTCTGGGTCAGCCTCAGATGGAACCAATGGTAGTTGTGGATTTAGTCGCGTATGTCTACCTTTAGGTGCCAGAGATGAAGCAATGGAGTTGCCAGGTGCAGGCTGCAATATTCAAGATACTGAGTTCTAATGCACCTTTAGAACTAGCATATTGTGTCGTTTAATCCCAAGGAAAAGTCTTCAAATCATCCCCGGCAATGGCGCCAAGAATGTTAGCACTAGGAATCACCTTCAAATTGCATGGAAGGAAAACCCAGTACCCATTAGGTTTATAAGTGAATGTAAGGTTGTTAAAAGGTCAAATGGAAAGAGACTCAAAATGATAATGTTACAACTCAGATAACAAGGCTAGCATGCACCAACAATCAAGGTCTTGGCTAACTTCAATCAGTAGTTTGGGAGTAAGTATGAATAGAGGGAAGAATTAAAATAAGAGAAGTGTAGCGGATATTGTAAACATCAGGTCTGGAAAAGCCTAAGGAGGAAAGCTTCTTTACACAAGATCTTATTGAACTCAGAAACTATGGAAGCTAAATAAACATCATGATAATATAATGATCAAACATCCACCATAACATCACCACAATCATTCATGTGAATCATTCAAAGCATGAACATTTAGCATCGGAAGCAAAGTAAGCTGAAAGAGAAGCTGATTTCTGTTAGCCAAAATGTCTTAAGTCCAGTACATAGCTAGATCACAATTACTTCATCAAAATATTACAGTCTAGGGGAGCCTTTCTAAACCATCCAAACCTTCTAAAGCAATTGATCTATCCATTTATAACAAAAGGGAGCCAACAGCTGGAGGTACGAGCTAGCCTCCTTCCCTTGAAAATCTATAAACATTTATTTGATCTAACAACTTATCTAACCACCTATGATATAAAACAGGAAAATGTCGGTGATTAATCCAACCATGCTTCAAACCGATTTGATTCTCTCTTGTTGTGCAACATATTGTTTTTCCATGTGTCTTTTAGGAGCATGTAGTTATCCTCATAATGCCAGTTGTTGCTTCTGCAATTTTCTCCATCATCATCCATCCAAAAAGGTTATTGGCCTGACCTTCCTAGATCCCTGGTGTCTGTTGGTAGCTTCTTTAGGTAGCAGCTTGAGTAGCGTATTTCACAATTGGACAAGTAAAGGAGGTAGAGCATTTAGGTAGCGCCACTATGTTGCGTATGTGTACAGACTCTGCTCTCTATGAAATATTAGGTAGCACCATTGTGTTGCTCTTGTATGCCAACTCTGTTCTCTGCCAAATATTAGGTAGTGCCTATAGGTAGCCCCACTTATGATGCGTCTGTGTGCAAGTTTGGGTAGCAACGTCAAAAATGCAGTGCCTTCAACCTTGAACGTGTGTAGAGCAATTGATGGCCTTTCATGATATCAAACCCATTTTATTTAGGTGTCTTGGCAGTACAGAAGGTAGTGCATTTTACCACTGAGGGAGTTATCACTTAGAAAAACCCAAAACTCTGATAGTTAAATGCTTAGAATCCTGTATAGATGGCAGAGGAAATGTTTTAATATTAGTTAACCCTACCAAAAAGGAACCATCCTCAAAAATGGGGCTTACCTTTTACCAGCTATTTTGTCATCTTGACACTTAACCTCACACTCTTTCTGGTAGAAAGAGGATCTTCAATTGACACAGCAGACATCTTCTTCTTAGCAGTGATAGGCTTTCTCGGTGAGGTTGTGCTCTCCTTAACTGCTAGTTTCCCATTCTCAATGGAATCTTCAACCAATACCTGTAAATTTCTTTAGGCTACCTCATCTTGAAAGTGCTTCAGCTCTGCTTTTAGCTTCCTATTCTGAGACTGAAAGCCTTTGTTCTACCTGTAAAGATTCTTTAGCTGTCTATGAAGGGGTTGGGCCCTTCTTGCTACAAACCTTGCCAAGTCAAGGGTGTGACTGTAGCCATCCATAAGCTTTGTCATCTTGGCTTTGTTAGACATGGCTTCCTTTTTCAATTGAGCCACCTCTTTTCTTGCATCTTTAAGTTGCATGATAAGTATCTTGAATGTCTGACTGTCAGGAGGAGCAGTGTTATGCACAATCTCAAGAGGTTTTTTCTTAGCCTCCTCTTCCACCTGCATGAGAAGTGTCTTGTCTACCTCATCATGTTTCTTGGTGGATTTGCTTTTACCTTTCTTCCTCTGCACAGGGGTTTCTCCTTTTCTCTTCAAAGGTCTTTTAGTACCTTTACCCTTCCCTTTATGTACAAGGGCTTCTTGTTTCTCTTACACGGGATTTTCAATGCCTTTTCCCTTCTTATTTTGAATAGGGGTTTCTAGTTTCTCTTCCACGGTCTTTTCAATGCTTTTTCCCTTCTTCTTTTGAATAGGGGTTTTTGGTAAAGACTCCTCTTTGAAATCCTCCTTAGGAACTAATGACCTTGTGATAGATCTTTTACCCTTGATTTTGACTACTGGAGGAGAAGAGGGAAAGAGTAGCTTCTTCCCTTTCTTGGATGTAGCTTTGGTAGAAGAAGGCACCTCTTCTAAACCTGGTGGAGGAGGTGGTGAAAAATCTATTTTTGGAGAAGGACAAACTTCCTCCTCAGCTTTTGTGACCTTCTTGCTGACCTCTGAAACTTGAACAGAGGCTCTGCTCTTTCTCTTCCTATTGGTCCCTGCTTTAGTAGCACTGGTGGGTGACAAAGGAATTTCCTTTTATGATTGAGGATTTGATTCTAGATCCAAGTTGAAATGAGAAGTAACAACAAAATGCTCCTATGAAAGCTCATTCTTACCCAATTCCTCAGAGACAAACATTCTGATCAATCCAGAATGGAAGAGGCTAGAATCCACATCTTTAGATTTGGCTTGTATCCTGTCTGACATATTACCTATACTTATTAACAAGTAATAGGGAATGTTCATCTCAACCTTACCAGTAAAATGTAGCAACAGACTTACATGGTACAGGTACAATGTGTTAGATCTCCCTTCACATGTAAAATATCTTTGTATGATCATCAATATTCTATAAAATTGTTCAATCAATTGACATCTTGGCATACTTTTAGACAAATCATTGGCTTGATATTCAGGTTTAAAAATATCTTTAGCATAGGATGAACTCAAATCCATGGCTTTGAACCACTTTTCACCTATAATGGGGATCCCTATTGCATCTGAGATAGAGGCTTCAATTACCTCAAATTCAAAATCCCCAAACTTTGTTTTCCTGCCATCAAAATGTAATGCAATTTGTCTTGCTACCTCTAGATGGCCTCTCTGCATGTTCTGGAAGAAATAGAGGCACCCTACTCTTTGAAATACCTCTTTACCATGGGTTCTGTATCAAAAATATGCATGTCCATCGGTTTTGTCCTAACCATCTTGCCACCTTTGTGTATCTTCCTCGATTGAGGAGTCTCGATGGCTTAGAATGAGGGATTTTTTAAAGGCCTATGGGATAGTAATAACTAGGAAGGCTTTGAATCGAGCTTCAAATGTACAAGGCTGACCTTTTGAGACAGACTGGTGCTAGTGATCCAAGCTTGATTATGGGAATTACACCCTTAGACTTGTACAGGTATTCGAGAGTGTGGGAAGTGAAGGGGTAATCCAAAATTGGCTCTTTGTGATTGAGTAAAAATGCTAGACTCTAATATGAAAGGAAGCAAGGGAGGCATAGAGGGTTTAAGCAGTGCCTCTGGGTAGAGCAATGCATACGCAGATGATAGGCTATTTACAGGCTTGCGATTTCAATAGCTAAGGCAGGCAGCAATAATCAGACTTATATACAGGAAATGAAGATATAGGTCTGAAAAAGAGAGAAGACAAGGCTATCATGCAAAGACGCGTCCCTTACGACTGTGAAAACTTGGCAAACCAAAACTCGAGCGCAAATTTCTTGTGAAAATTAATATGCAGAGGAGGCAACATGGTATACCTGTGGAGTAGACACCTGTTGGAATATTCAACAAAATCTCAGGATGAGATTGTGAAAACTTCAGCCCTCAAACCTACTTCAGTCTCAAATTTGGTTGCCTTGTTGTCACCTAATCAGAACTTGTGAATTTGCACAGCGCATCACTATTGAGCCTTTCAAAATTATAAACTGTCACCAGAGCTCGTAAATGCAATATATGGAAGGCATATTTAACTAACTCTAGGCACTAAAAACAAGGAACATGACATCAGTCGTGGCAATCATGACTCGAGGTGGAAGTATGTTGAACTGGATAGGCGCTATGAAACTTCTTGATGAGTAGGCAGCACTTCCAATTCAAAAAATGATTGTACAAGTAAGCAAGGAGAATGAGTCATGCCTACGAGATCATGAGTGAGGAGAAAGGTGTGTCAAATCAGTCTAATCATGGGAGGGATCGATCTAGGGACAAGTCATGAAGGGGACCAAAATGAGCTAAAACGGTTCTAGGACCAAAAATCAATTTGAGGATCAAACTAGAGCTAAGACTCAAAACTTTAATCATCTAAGGGGTCCTACCAAACATAAACTTAAAAGGGATGAGACTTTAAAAGAATTTTAAAATCTAAGTCTTAAAAAAAAGGATTGAAAACAAACTAAAAGACCCAAGGCAATTTAGCGTGATAACACCACCAAATTCGGTGATTAAGTATACCAAAAGTAGAAATACAACTCAACTCATAATATCCCCATGTTAGGTGATTGATATCAGTCCATATCATCAACCCAAAGTTAGAAATAATGTGGGGAACACATAAGACTCAAGTCCATATAAGATCTCTAGATTAGACATTGAAACTCCGCATGAAAAACTCCATAAATAGAACATAACACCCTCTATCAAGGTTCATTGATTGGCCAAAAATAACTATCTATAATATCAAAGCTCAACATTAGGTGAAATTTGAGGTCTAAAATGGGCCTCCTAAGGAAAATAATAAAATAGTATTTAACATAACAAAATAAGAGTTATGAATTTTCAAAGGGAAAGGAAGAAAACTACATTTTTAAATGTATTTTCAACTTATCTCATTATAGTGTTACTCAAATTTCAAGTGTAGGCACTTATTGTATGTGGAATTATTTATTTTTTCCAACGAGTACCCACTTTGCATACTTTTGATAGACCCATAATGAGATAAACTAAAAATACATTAAAGAAACACATTTCTTTAATGTATTTCTAGTTTATCTCATTGTGGGTCTATCAAAAGTATGCAGAGTGGGTACTTGTTGGACGCAAATTTTAATTCCACATCCAACGAGTGCCTACACTTGAAATTTGAGTAACCCTATAAGGAGATAAGTCAAAAATATGATTTAAAAAAAAAAAATCTTCCTTTCCCTCCAAAAATGTTTACCCTTATGGTTGACATTATCATCTTGAATATTGTTGGTTCTTTTAAATTTGATTTCGATAGTACAGATTTTGTGTTGATGCCTCTTTTTTACCTCAAAATTCCCCTATTTTCCTCATGTTGGGTTCCTTCAACCTAACAAGTGCTCCAAGTCTTTTGTGAATAGCAATTGAAAATAATAATAAAACCATCCCAAAAAAACACATTAGTTTGGGTCAAAAGGAGAGATGCTAGGCATGATAAAGTCCTCCAATCAAGATCCAAGAAGTTAGGTCCAAAATAACACATAAAAAAGTTACAAATATCTAATAAGGGTGCCCTCTCCTTGTTCAAAAAACATCATCTCATATGCAAAGATAAAACCTCCTATTTATAGAAGAAAGCATCCAAATTTCCTCAAGGAAAACTCCTATACTAACTATAATGGAGGCCATCAAGGATAAAAAAAGGATAAAAGGATAACAATTTGCTTGAATTCAAAATGACATAATCCTAAAAGGATAGTGACAAAATCTTCCAAATCATGTGCTTTATAGGGGATTGAAATAGCACAAGTTAAAACAAGATACATGTCTTACAAAAAGAACTTCTCCATAGCTTAGAGCAACATGTGAAAAGTATGGGAAAAGGCCCCAAAACATTCACTCAAGTCAACATGTTATAACCCACAAGCATGATGCAAAAGTATCCAAACAAGCATCCTTCTAGATACAAATTCTCTAAACTTCAACATCCAAATTGATCCCAAAAGTCAAACCAAAACTAGATTCTCTCCTCAACTAAATTTCAACTCAACATGTGGGCAATGAAAACTTATGATTACACTGTTGGGTAGGTGTTATATTCTTTACATGTGTGTGGGAGGGTGTGTCAGATTTGACAATTGTTTCTGACGATCCCTCCCTAGTAGTTTTCTTTGTGTCACATGTTTTGGGTGCTTTCCTAGAGGGGCAAGAGTGCCCCCCCCCCCTGGTTATGTGGAGTGTTCGGCTCTAGGGCAGTGCCCAAAATTTTGTTTTTAGGTGATTTTTTTTTAGCAATTTTATAAATTAATCCTGGATTAAGTGATTAGGGTTTTGGTAGTTGTGGAATACCTAAAAACATTTATATATTGTATTGTGAATGGTGAAATTAATACAATGAAGAGTTGAGAGGTGTGACACCAAAAAAGGCTTAAGAATTTGTATGTATTTCTTTATTTCATAGGTTTAAAACTTACAAGTGGTATCAAAGCATGTTTTTTGGCTTCAAGGGGATGCCTTTGTTGCTGAGGGTTTGGCTCGATATTAATAGATCAAATTTATCTTGGTTATGTGATAACCACGGTTTCAATGGTAGCTTTGTAGTGGTGATTTGTGTGTTTAAAGGCAATGACAAGAAGTTCTAGAATCGAGATTGAGAAGTTCAATAGTAAAAAAATTGAGCTATGGAAGCTCAATATGGAAGACCATATTTTAGACAAAGAACAATGGATCATAGTGGATCCTGGTACACAGCCTATTGGTACACATCCTACTGGTACACAAATTACTAGTACACAAACTACTTATACACAAATTACTAGTACACAAACTACTAGTACTCAAACTACCGGTATGTCAAAAGAGGATTGGGAGAAGATGGATAGAATATCGAGTATGATTTGACTATGTCTGGATAATTTAGTTTTATTGACTGTGTAAGGAGAATCTACAGTCGAGGAACTATGGGAAAATTTTGGGAATTTCTACTTCAAAGTCCTTGGTAAATAAGTTGTTTCTTCAAAAGAAGTTGTATCATATTAGGATATAAGATGGAGATGTTGTGAAAGTGCATCTAAATTCCTTCAATACTCTGGCAAGTTAACTTGGATCTATTAATATTACACTTGCATAAGAAGATAAGTGCATTACTTTATTATTTTATTAGCCAGACTCTTGATATAATTTGGTTGTAGCAATTGGTAGTACCACTCAATCTGCATTGAAGTATGAGGATGTAGTTCCATCCTTGTTATCATAAGAGATGAGGAAGAAAAGAATAGATAGTCATAGAAAAGATGCTTTATTTGTAAGAGTTTGTCCCAAATATAGGGATACAAATAATTCTTCAGGAGGGGTATCTAAATATAAAGGTAGATCTAAATCCATAATTGAGAAAATGTTGGAAATGTGGTAAAGCTAGGCATTATAAGAAAGATTGTAGGTCTAAGAAACTTGATAAAGAAAAGGGATCTAATGATACAAGAAAATCTTTGAGGAAATGTTGGAAATGTGGTAAAGTTGGGAATTATAAGAAAGATTACAGGTCTAATAAAGTTGATAAAGAAAAGGGATATGATGGTGTCTCTTCCACATAGGCGAAAACCTCCACAGAAGAAGGAGTTGTTGTTCACCTGGCGTCTACATGTACACATGCAAATCGTGATGTACAGTTGATCGACTCAGGTGCATCATTTCATAAGACTCCTCAAAAGGATTGGTTCAATTAATATGAAAAGTATGATGGTGGTGATGTCTTCCTAGGAGATAACTCGACAACCAAAATAATGGGATATGGAAGGGTTAAGTTGTTGTTGAAAGATGGAAGGATTATAAATCTCCCTGGAGTTCTTCACATTCCAGTTCTAGCTAGGATCCTAATATTTGTAAGTAAGTTGGATGATAAAGGTGTGGATACTTTATTGGGAAAGGGCACTTGCAAGATGGTCATACGAGCAATGGTGTTGGTGAGGGGAGTTTGATGTGGAACTATGTACAAGCATTTGGGAAGCACTTATATTGGTGGGTGTAATAGTTATATTGTCCCTGAGTAGAGAAATAAAGAAGACAAGATCCATATTATCCTTGGAAAGAATATCATACCATGGCATCAAATACTGGAACATATTGGAGAAAGGGGCCTTTGAACACTACATGGTAAAGGTATGGTTGAAGGTATGTCTAATTGCACCCGAAATTTTGATTTCTATTAACATTGAATATATGATAAACATAATTGAGTAAGATTCACATCTGGTGCTACAAGAGAAAAGGGGATATTAGAGTTGATAGACAATTATGTGTTTGGACTTGTGCATGTTCCATCACTAGGTAAATATGTGTATTATATTTCATTCATAAATGATTTCTGAAGGAGCACATGGATTTATTTTCTTAGGAATAAATCTAAGGTATTTGACAAATTTAAAGAGTTTAAGGCTCTGGTAGAAAATCAGACAGAGAAGAAAATAAAGGTGTTGAGGACAGATAACGGTGGAGAATTTTGTGGGAATGAATTTGAAGAGTTATGTAAGAAGTGTGGTATAGCAAGGCAGAAGACTACTCCATACACACCTCGGAAGAATGGGGTTATAGAAAGGATGAATATGACATTGATGGAAAAATCAAGGAGCATGCTCAGTGGTGTCATGTTAGAACAAGAATTCTGGGCAGAGGAAGTGGGTATTGCATGTTACATGTAAATAGATCACCCTCATCAGTGTTGGTGGAAAAAACTATGCATGAGGTATGGACTGGTAAGAAACCCTCTCTTGAACATCTCATATTTTTCGGTTGTGATTCTTTTGTACATGTTCCAAAGGAAAATAGGAGTAAGTTGGATAATAAAGATGAAAAGTGTATCTTTATTAGTTATAAAAATGGTATGAAAGGTTACAATGTTTGGAACTGTGAAACTTATAAGATTGTTTACAATCAAGATGTTGTTTTTATAGAGATTAAAGATGTTCCCAAATAGGATTTTCTACCAATGCAAGAAGAACCTAATAAAATAGAGTTTGAATTGGATGATGCAAAATCTGAATCAACGAAAGAAGAAGAACCTCATACTCTAGTATTTAGGATATCAATGATGGAAAGAAGGAGACCAGAAAGGTATAGTCCACCAGATTGTTTTGCTAATTTTTCTTTATCTACTATTGATGATGATCCTAGAACTGTCAGGGAAGTAGTGAATTTAGAGGATAGTAAAATCTGGAAGAAGGCCATGGTTGAAGAGATGGATTCCTTGGATAAGAATGAGGCATGAGATCTAGTTGTGTTTCTAATTGGAAGAAAGGCCATTGGTATCAAATGGGTGTTTAAGAAAAAGTTGAATGCATAAGGAAAAGTGCAGAAATAAAAATCTTGGTTAGTAGCAAAAGGTTATTCCTAGGGAGAGGGAATTGACTTTGGTGAATTTTTTAATCTTGTTTCCAAGTTAAATTCTATTAGATTTTTTTTATCTGTTGTTGTTTCTTTTGATTTTGAAGTAGAATAGATGAATGTAAATATAACATTCCTATATGAGGATCTTGAAGAAGAAATCTACATGACATGTTGCTAGTAGGAAATAACGTGGATGTTATCAAAGAGGTGAAATCGCAACTATCCTCCAAATTTGACATGAAGGATCTTGGTGTTGCTAAATTCATTCTGGGAATGGGGATTAAAAGAGATCGTAAAAATAGGAAACTCTAGTTTAATTAGAGAAAATATGTTGAGACTATATTACAAAGGTTTAACGTGCAGAAAAGTAAACCAATCAAGGTTCATATTCATGTAGGTGTAAATGATCTGGATTTTATGAGAAGAACGAAAATGAATACAGATTATGATTATTCTTAACATAGAGACACAAGAATAATACAGATGCAATAACAGAGATACAGTAAAAGTGGTTTCTATTCAATAAGAAAATGTGTTGAAACTGTAAAATGCAGCGGAAAACAAGCTTGTTGGAATGGTGGCGGCTTATCCCTGAGAAGAGATGTTTCGGTTGTCCTAATTCGCAAGAAGATGGTTACAATGAGGCTCTCCAAGAATTTTTTACAATAAATAGGAATTCCAAAACCCTAGACATCCAAAAACCTAACCCTAGGAGATGAATCGCCAAAAGTCATGTGGGCCCCATTGGGGTAAGCTAGTACATCAACTTCCCAGGGTCGAAACTTTTGCATACGATCTTCATTTTAGGCGCACGATAGCCCGTTGGAAAGGTATATCTAAGGATTACACATGGTGTCATCAAAATATGACTTTAACAACCATCTAATTGTGGCGAGCCCTAAAAACATTATTTAGGGCCTCAAAATGGCCCCAGAAGTCAGGGACCAGAAAACTAGGAAAAAATTGCCAAGCTGGAAAAATGCCAAAATGAGCCAATTGGAATAGGTGGAAGGCCACCGACATCCATATGTATCAATGATCCCCCCTTAGGAAGCTACAATGGTCTCCATTTCTTTGAATGCCCCCATCAAATGAGGAAATTTATATTGAATTTGGCCCCAGGTGAGCCACGTGCCTTGGTGCAGGAGTTGCCCTTCTTTGACAACTCGATAAAGTTGGATTCTTTGCTGGCGAGTGCCCTTGACCTGTGTGTCTACAATATGATCACAGGATTCTTATTGCATGCAGTCAGGGTTGAACTTTGTTGGTGTCAAGAGTTATGTTATCTCTGAGGTGTCCAACAATGGTGGGAAGTATGGTCGAAGGAGATCCACATTGAACACTGGGTGTAGGCCAAGGAAAGGAGGAATGTTGAGCTCAAAATCATTGTCACCCACAACCTTGGTGATGGTGTAAGGTCCGTAATAGAGTGGATGAAGCTTCCTATGGGTCCCTGTAAGGCATTCTTTCTAAGGATGTAACCACACTTTGTCTCCCACCTGAAAATCGTGTGGCACCCGATGTTGATCATGGTGCTGCTTGTACTTGGCATTGGACTTCTGTAAAATATCATGAACCTATTGGTAGATCTGATGGATATTCTCAATGAACCAGGAGGATTGTTCAGCTTTAGTTGGAGCGGGTGATGAATCGGTCGAGTGGTTGCAAGAGGTAGTGCAACATCCATGGGACCCAATGGTTGGAATCCCAACCTGACCTGAAAGGGGTTGTGGTCGGTTGAGTTGTGTAGGGATCTGTTGTAGCTATAATAAACATAGGGAAGACTCCCATCCCATGTATGTGGGTGCTTGGAATTGTACATGTACAAGATATGCATTATCATTCGATTGACGACCTCAGTTTGGCCATCTGTCTGGGGGTGGAAGGAAGTGGACTTGGTGAGCTTGTTGTCCTGCAGTGACCAGAGGCTCGACCAGAATGTGTTGAGGAACCAACTGTCCCGATCTGAGAAAATGGTTTTTGGGATTCCAAAATGTACCTAGACTTGTTCAAATAAGAGCTTTGCATTGGCCTCTGTTGTGATGCTCTTCTTGCGAGCGGACATGATCGCCATCTTGGAAAAATGATCAACAACCATAAAGATACAGTCATTTCCCCTTTTAGTGGACGGAAGGCCCAACATGTAGTCCATTGACATGGATTCCCATGGCATGTCAATAGTAGACAGGGGGTGTACAAGCCATGTTTCTTAGTGGTCGGTTTGGAAATAGCGCAGGCAGTGCAGGACCAAATATACTTGTTGACATCCTGTCGAAGTTTCGGGCAGTAGAAATGTTTCTACAGCACTACCATTGTATTTTCGACTCCAAAGTGTCTTGCCACTCGACTGTAGTGGGATTCCCAAATCATCTTCACTCACTCGCTTGATGGAACGCAGAGATGGTCCATTCGACACGATGGCTCGTCCTGAAGATGGAAATTAGTGACAACTGAGTTTGCGCCCAACATTTGGTATGTGGTGGAGAAGTGAGGGTCTGTCTCATAGAGGTTGGGCCATCTAGAGGTCTCGTGGCCGCAACATTATAGCACCGTGGTGAGTTCCATGACTGGAGGTTGGCTGAGGAAATCAAGGACTCAGTTGGTACTACTTGTTTTATACTTGATGTTGAGGTGGAACTGTTGAAAGTATGTGGACCACTTCTGATGGTGGTCATTCTTCAATTTTCCCTGTGTCTGCATGAACTGAAGTGGCTTATGATCTGTGTGGATGATTGTCTCCTTCCCAAGAATGTAATGTATCCACTAGCGGCAGGCTTGCACAATGGAGTACATTTCTTTGTCATAAGTAGGGTACTTACGGAAATCATCTGATAGTGTCTCACTATGGTAGGCCATGGGGTGCTCGTGCTGAGTGAGAACTTCTCCCACAACATGGTTTGAAGCATCTGTCTCGATCTCAAAGGGTTTTTACAGGTCTGATAATGAAAGTACTTGGGTTGAGCACAAGTGTTGCTTTAATTCATCGAACTAATTTTTTTGGGACAGGACCCACACAATTTTTTCCTTACCACCACCCTTGGTTACTTGGTTAAGTGCCCATGAAATATGGGAAAATCCCAACATGAACCTACGATAGAAATTGGCAAGGCCTAAGAAGATTTTAAGCTCAGTGAGTGTGGTTGTGGCTATCTAGTCATGGATGACCTGGATCTTGGTTGGATCCACATGCACACTATGTTGATCCATGATGTATACTAGGTACTAGACCATGTCCATGTCGAAGGAGCATTTTTCCAAGTCGGCATATAGCTTGTGTTGTTGCAGGGTGTGTAGAACCTGTTGAATGTGTTGCAAGTGTTCCTCCCAAGTATTTTTGTAGATGAGGATGTAATCCAGATACACCACTACAAAAGTATTGATGAAAGGTCGCAGGATATCCTCCATCATCCTCATGAAATTTGTTGGAGCATTTTTCAAACCAAAGGGCATGACCAGTCATTAAAAAAGACATTTTTTTTACTTGAAGGTTGTCTTCCATACATCTATCTATTCTATGGGGACCTGGTGGTAGCCAGAATTTAGATCAATCTTACGGAATTATTTGGCCCCCTTGAGTTGATCAAGGATGTCGTCGATTATAGGAATTGGGTATCAGTTCCTGACTGTGATTTTATTTAGGGACCGGTAATCAATGCAGAGTTGCCAGGTCGCATCTTTCTTCTGCACTGATATGATTAGGATCCCACAAGGCGATGAGCTAGGAAGGTTGTTCCCCTTGCGGAGTAGTTCTTGGATCTGTCGCTTGATCTCCTCATTTTCTAATAGAGAGAGGCGGTATACTGGCCCATTGGGCAGCGGTGCACCAGGGGTCATATCGATGGGATGCTTGACTTGATAGTGCAGAGGTACCCCGATAGGTGAGGAGAAGATATATTTATATTATGCCATGACCTTTTCCACTTGCTTCTATTGTGTGGAGAGGTCGACTGCGGAGGCCCTAGATGTGGCCACAATCTTTCACTCACTCTGAAAGTGAATCACGAAGAATACAAATTTTTCGATCTAAGAGATGACCTTTCTGCATTTCTTGGCAGAGATCAAGGAAATACCACTAGGTGGGATTGCCTCGGGTATCCTGTATAATTTCATGTTCAAAGTACTAATAACACTACAAAGCCTAGACTCGTATACAACATGATGTTTCCATAAATAATGTTGGCCCAAAAGAACATTACAAAATTCGAGAGAGGAAACATCACACAATACCTCATCTTTGAAGGGCTTGATGTCGTATGACAGGATACACTATTGGCTTACATGGAGATCACTTCCTTAGCGGAGCCATTCAATGGTGTATGGTTGCAGGTGCAACGTTGTCGGCAAGGCTAACCGCTTAATGACCTCTTCTGAGATGAGGTTCTTCTGGCTACCACTATCAATGATAAAGTGCAGTGTGGTGCCTTTTACCCACATCTGTGAATGAAAGAAGTGCTTCCCTTCTTCTAGCTCCTTTGGTTCACCAAGCTGGACCTTGGTGGTAGCAACAATGGCATTGGGTTCTGTGTCAATGATATGTCTCCTCATTTGTAGTTCTAACTTAGAGTTGGAACCCACATCTAACTCAGAGGCTTTCACCTCAGCCACCAGTGATTTCTTGGAGTGACAATCAGCAGTGTTATGTCAGGGGATTTTATGGAAGTTGCACCACTTCTCGGTATCTTTCTTTGTCTTTTCGGTGTCCTTCTTTGCTTGCAGCCTAGACTGGTTGTCCTGGGGCCTTCCATATTTTCTCTATCCTTTGTTTTGTGGGTTGGGGCTTCCCTTTACTTGCTTCTGATGTGATGGGTTCCCAGGCCCAAATTGTCACGTCTTTTGTTTAATATTTTGCTCGATTTTGACGGCATATCAATAGGTCGTTCCCAAGGATGAGATGTCCAAAAACTCTATTTCGGCCTAGATGTATCTATGCAGACCACCGCAATACGTGAGCACCATATGTCACTCAAAATATTTGATACCCAACTTGGTGCACAAGGTATGGAAGATATTTGTGAACTCGGGCACTACTTAGTCTATTTCCTTCCACAGTGTGGTCCATTTTGTATATAGTCGTCATAACTTCCGACAGGGTAGTATTGCTCCTTGATAGCATCCTTGAAGGAATCCTAGGTGACCACGAATGTACATAATGAGAGTTCCTCTATTTCCTTTTGCTCACGGAAAGTCTCCCACTAATATTTGACATGGGGGACAGCTTTGAGGAGCGCAAACATAATGTTTTCCGTGTTCGAAAAGTTGTGGACAGAAAAATACCCTTCTATCATATTTAACCATTTGTCTACAACATCTATGTCTATTTGACCTTCAAATATGGGAATATCAAAGTTGATTTGTATCTTGAAGGGGGAAATACCTCCATTCGAAGAAGATGCATCGCCTTTTGGTAGTTGCCGAAGGATTTGTGCAAAACTACCATCATTTCCTTCCTTTGTTGCGTGAGGGATTCCTCGAGCAACATTTTGAAAGGATCTCATGTCCCATCGTCTTTCTTTTCTCCCGCCATGAGAGGTCGTTTGGGTGTGCGATAGATTTTTTCCTCAAGATAAACAAGCTCAAGACCCAATTCTTTGTACCCTGACCTCGTCGAGGACATCCCTTAAGAACGACAAGGAGCAGACCGCTCTGATACCACTGATCCGGATTTTATGAGCAAAATGAAAATGAATACAAATTATTATTATTATTAACACATAGACACAATAATAACAGAGATACAGTAAAATTGGTTTCTATTCAATAAGAAAATGTGTTGAAACTGTAAAATGCAGCGGAAAACAAACTTGTTGGAATGGTGGTGGCTTATCTCTAAGAAGAGATGTGTCGAATGCGCTCATTCGCAAGAATATGGTTACAATGAGGCTCTCAATCCTTTTTTACAATAAACAAGAATTCCAAAACCACAGACATCCAAAAACCTAACCCTAGGAGATGAATCGCCAAAATTCATGTGGGCCCCGTTGGGGTAAGCTAGTACATCAACTTCCCGAGGTCGTAACTTTTGCATAGGATCTATGTTTTAGACGCACGATAGCCCGTTGGAAAGGTTTATCCAAGGAATACACATGTTTCCATCAAAATTTGACTTACACTATGTTATGACAATTGCGATCCATAAAAACTCTGTTTAGGGCCTCAAAATGGCCCCGGAAGTCAGGGACCCGAAAACTAGGAAAAAACTGTCAAACTAGAAAACTGTCAAAATGAGCCAGTTGGAATAGGTGGGAGGCCACTGAAATCCATTTGGATCAATAAAATTATCTGTTGATTAGTGTCCCAAGAAAAGGAAGAGGAGGAGGACATGTTCCATGTTCCATATGCTAGTGTGATTGGAAACTTGATGTATGCAATGGTCTATACTAGACCGGACATTGCACATGTAGTGGGAGTTTTGAGCAAGTATATGTCAAAAATAGGGAAGGAGCATTGGACAATAGTAAAGAGGGTTCTTAGGTATTTGTGTGGCACTTCTAGCTATGGATTGTGCTACCAAGGAAGACCAATATTGGACAGAGTGTTGGACATACATGGGTTTGTTTATGCAGACTAAGATGGAGATCTGGATCATAGAAGATCTACAAGTGGGTATGTGTTTAAACTATTTGGAGGAGCAATAAGTTGGAAGAGAAAAAGACAGGTTGTAGTGGCACTCTCAACTACATAAGTTGAATACATGGCAACCACTCATGCAAGCAAGGAAGTAGTATGGTTACTGAGATTGTGTTCAGGTATTGGGTTGGAACAACATGCAGTAAGGTTAGATTGTGACATTCACAGTGCAATATTCCTGACAAAGAACCCAACTTATCATTCAAAGACAAAACATATTGATGTTCAGTAACACTTAATGAGAGACATGGTTGAAGACAAGAAGGAGTTATTGGAGAAGTTTGACACTTTGAAGAATGTTGCAGATTCATTAACAAAGTTGGTGAGATCCAAGAAGTTCTCATGGTGTAGAGAAACGATGGGCATTGTTGTCCTCGATTGTTGACTATGTAATCCTCTGACCCCCTATATGCAAAGAAAACAACAAGTGGTAGAATGTTGGGTAGGTGTTATATTCTTTGCATGTGTGTGGAGGGGTGTGTCATATTTGCATCTGTGTGTGGTCATTTTTTCTATTTTAGCGTTTTTTGAGACTTTTAACGGTTTTCTAAATTAATCTCGAATTAAGGGATTAGGGTTTTGGTAGCTACGAAATACCTAAAATTATGTAAATATTGTATTGTGAATGGTTAAATTAATACAATGAAGAGTTGAGAGGTGCAGCATCAAGGAAGGTATGTTTTCTCTGAGTTTCGTGTTTCCAATGTAAATCTTTTTGTACCATGTGTATGATCCATTGATTAATTTATGTTTTGCTTAATAATTTGTATGCATTACTTTACTTCACATGTTTAAAACTTACATACATTTTGTCTTGTATTAGCTCATGGGTAAGCACTATGTCAACTAAGGTTGGCCCAAAACTAAACTTAGAACAAAATTTTGCTCCAATATACTTAAGTTGACCCCCATTGATTTATGGCATTTTCTCCATCTTTTGGGTGCACATAAAGAATAAGTGTATATTTTAGAGATAAATTCACCTCAAAACTCTATCATGAATATCTTTGTGATGAACTCGACAATTAAATTCAAGTTTCTTGTTGACTAAGCAACCTCAAAAAAACGTTTTTATGGTTATAAGATTTAAATGCATATGAACATGTCTATAAGATTTAAATGCATATGAACATGTCTATAATAATAATATATAATGGGGAACAATATTCCTTATGAAGTGTGCCCATGACATCTCCATCAAAGCCACTAACTCCAAACATGTAGTACAACACTAGAATTTCTAGGAAACATCTTATGTAACATCTAAACTTTGCTTGCAAATGCAAAAAGAAACGGTGGCTCCTACTTGGGGAAAATATCCCCCTATGGGATGCAAAGAACCTTATATCTCTAGCCTTCAACATATTAGTGAAATCTACAAAATCGGAAACAGGTCATGACTTCCAAAAAAAAAACATCATACTTAATGCTTTCTAATTACCCATAATTCTCAAATAATGCAAACATGTACCAATGACACTTATTGACTAGAAAATAAAGACACTAAAATTGAATTGAAAACCTAAAATTGGTAGCAACGAATGAACATGGAAAAGTGGTGGTTAGTTGTGGAGCAGTGTGGTGGAGTCAGCCGCCAAGTGTTGAGAGATCGTGAGCATGGTAGAGGGTGGCCCCAATAGAGAGCATAGCAGCCAACAAAGAGATATGGAATTGGGCTAGTCTGTGTAGCTTCAAACATATGTAGAGAAGGGCGATTGATGGAGTGTTGAGACTGCAAGAGAAATTGAGGAGTTGAGAGGGACGCATGAGTTTCGACATAGCGGCAAGTCGAGTTGAGTGTGTGGTGACGGCTGGAGCCACGTCGGTCCTGTGGGCAGACATGCCGGAAATGAGGGGCAGGTGTTTCAGGCTACAGTCACAACAAAGAGCCGACAACAGAAAGGTAAATTTGTTGCTACTAGACGCGCTGGTAGACAGCCGCCAGTGTTGAGGACGTGGATCAGACTTATGAAAAAATATTCACGATATGAACAGGTGGGGGAGCCTCCAGAAGTTGGGCGTGAGGTAAGAGGCGGTGGATAGCATAGAGGAAACAATTGGGTAACACACAGAACGAACAAAATCCCCGTGCAGCGGGCAAGAACACCTGGCAACTAGCGGAGATAGCTGGGAAGCACCCTAAAAAGGCTCCGGGAATCCCAAAAATTACCTAGGAAGCCTTGGGAAGGGGTCCAGGGAACAGGATCGGGAAGTCGGTCCAGGAAGTTAAAATTGAGTTTTCAACAAATTGCGAATATTGTTGCATCTAGTTTGTGGTTTGAAAACAGGTTGGATGGGGTGTCCAACTATAGTCCTTGGAAGGAGAGGATTATGTTGATGTTGATGGAGAATGAAATTTGAGAGTTTTCCAACTCCATCTTGGCTCTAACAGTAGATCCAAAAGATCTGGCCACCCATAATTTAAGGGATGTGAAAGTTACGAATATAATCCTAGACGGAGTGAAAGATCATTCGATCCCTCATTTATCAGGAAAGGAAATTGCCAGGAACTTGTGGAAGGCTCTAAAGATCGTGTTTCAGAGAAAGAACGAGAATCACAAGATGGTACAGAGAGAGAAACTTAAGGACATGAAAATGAAAAGATCAGATACGGTGACGACTTATCTTACCCGGATCCGACGGGTTCAAGATGAACTAACATCAATTGAGGAAGCAGTTTATGACTCAAAGTTGGTGAGGACGATGCTCAAAGGATTCATGAAGGAGTGGACATCGTTCATTAAAGGGGTCATGGCACAAGAGAAGCTCTGTGATTGGTCAAGGTTGAGGAATGACTTCATTACGGAGGAAGTTTTGTATGAAGAGATGAATGGAGGTAAGTCCAAGGTTGATGATGAGAACATTGTTCTTCCTAGCCATGTGAAGAAGGGAACATTCAATAAGTTTTTCAGTTGAGACTCTACCTCTCAAAACGACAAGAAGGACATGAGAAAAGTCAAGTGATATGCATGTCGCAAGTTTGGGAACTGTGCAAGTCAATGTCTGAATAGGAAGAATGGGGGGAACGAGATGCAACCAAAGGTAGTTGCATTGACAAAGGCTCAAATGGATGACTTTTCCAATAAGTTTGAACAATCAAAGTTGTTTCTTGTTTCTCATACTACCTTGGACACCATATCAATTGATGCATGGTTGATAGATAGTGTAGCCACATGTCATATGACATGATCACGGGAGTTTTTCGAGAGCTTCACATAATCTGACTCATATATGTATGTTGAACTTGGTATGGGGATCAAGCATGCAATGTAGGGATCTGGAACAATATCATTCTGGATGGATTCAGGAGGTGTGTTGAGAGTGACAAATGTGTTATGGGTACCAGAACTCAAGAAGAGTGTGCTCTCAATCTCAACGATTGAGAAGAAGGGCTACAAGGTCTTATTCTGAGATGGACAGGAAATGATCATGCCTAGAGGATCTAGATCAGACACAATATTTTCTTTTTGAGTTAGAGAGAGAAACTTGTATCGGCTAAAGGTCCATCATATGCAAGCAATGGAAAGTATTAGTAGAGTGATAGAGGACAAGGAGTAGGTAGCTCTGAAGGTTGAGAAACTCATAGGGAGTCATCATTTAGATTGAGATGGGAAGGAGCATCCTTCCATGTCTATCCAGAAGAAATCATGGTACAAGATGACCATGTAAGATGTTGATTAAGAGTAGGAAGCTTCTAGGAGCATGATCATAGGAAAGTCTTTGCATACAGGTCTGAGTGCAATGGCTAGGATATATATCATGTCAAAGGGAGAAACCAATTAGGTGGATTGGAGAGCAGGCATGGTACCAGATCTGATAGTGAAGACAGATCCACCTCCAAGTTGCAGAAGTACCTTCCTCACTAAGAGGGAGAGTTGATGTATTAGCATCAAACAGGTACTTCCACATAGGCTTGGTGTCTAACATGTGGAAGTTGTCCTTGTAACCTCTCAAAAAACTTTAGGAAGTTCACTTTGTGAGTCATTAATTAAAGTGAATGCCTTTCATCATATGTGGTTCATTTCGCTAGTCTCGATCCCACTTCTTCACCCTTGTGAGCATCAATTGATGCAATCAGCGCTAAGTGGATTGTTCAAAACCATGAGAAATTGGTCAATTGCAAATAATACTCATGGGATATGGGTCATAGATTAATGACTTACTCTACATAAATAATCCCAAAAACGATATGATTGTCATGGTCTTCAACAATGACAACATCATTACCTTAAGATCAAGGTAGATCACTACAATACTTTCTAGGAATATCATGAGGTAGCCTCATGATTGCAACAAAATTCAATGATGCATACAAATCCATCTAAATCATGGAAGAAGGAACAACAAGAAGACTTTACATATATTCTTTATGAGAAACCTTATTACCATAAACCTTGGGTGAAGACTTGATCTAACCCTAATGAAAAATCTTTTTTGGATTGTGTACTAGTAGATAGAACTCTTTACCTGGATCGAAACATGTCAATGTCCTAGGTATGTCTCGATCATCTGAAGTTGACAAGTGAACAATAAAATCTTCAAAATATTCAATTCACCGTTATATCATGTAGTTGATCGACAAATCACAAGGTGTTGGACTTCACTCCAAAATAACAACGCCAAAATGTTATTACTCTAAACTATCCCTTAGAAGAATTCCCAAGGGAGATTGAAAAATGACCACTCAAGAGGAGAGTATCACTATCACTTATGCTCTCCTTTTTCTTCTAGGTTAATGCTCTTTTGAGCTAAGTAGGGTATCCCTAGGAAAACACAAAATCTTGAATCAAAATTTGAATAGTGACAAGTGCATTTAATTTATTAGGCATGTAGTCAAAGAAGTAGAAGAGATAGTTCAATGGGAAGGTGATATAACCAAGGAAAATCAACTCAAAATACAATCAACCACTTACAAAATTCATTGAACGCTTGTGAATTGTTGCCAAGAATGTGATCATCATTATTACCAAAGTTTTAAACATGTACAAGGTTTAGTAAATCACATTGAAACCACAGGTCTTGAGGGGGTGTAAAATCATAGCTCAAGACCTCTCTTCTACGCTAGTCAAGGATACATACAATCATGTCACTAACAATCAGAGGCTCCAAAACCAAGTCTCCAATTAACTCAACAATCTAGCATCAAAGGGAGAAGAATGTGGAATATGGATGGATGAAGAGAAAGAGTGAATACTCAAGATCTAGCAATGAAAATATTCTACTACCCACCTTGTAATGACTCTCCCTGGGATGCTATGAAATAATGTTTGCTAACTTATACACACAAGCATTAAGATATTTTATGTAACAAATTTTTATTCTTTAAATGGAATAGCAGAAACATAAAAAATACATACCAAGAAAATACCTCCACCTTGGTTTATTGAAGTTGATCATCTGCAATGTAGTCCTACTAGTAGTAGGAAGATGTTTCCAAGCATTATTTTCCCAATTCTTTTCTCATTTTCCTAGAGTTAAACAATGGAATTATCTTCCCAGCCAACTAGGATCCTAGCTCCAAGAAACCTTTCGGTTTCTTGTTCCTCCATGCTCGTGACTCCAAGAACAACAATGCACATATGCTCTAACCAATATTGTCACAAGAAATAATTCCTCCCAAAATAATTTAACTTCTCAACATGTTCAAACCTCTCAACCTTCGCCTCATCACCACTTTATATTCCTATTTATCAAGTTTCCATACCACCTTCCCCAAGTCTCCTCAACCACCCTCATTATTAGCCATCAAACTCCCCTATCTAGATTTTTGGGAAAAGTTAAAATAAAACTAAAATATAAATTACTTGCATAAAATAACCATAAATAAAATGCAAAGTCTTTCTTCCCATTCTAGCTTATAAATGTGATTTGACAATTTTCTCCAAAATGTAAATGACAACCCATCATACTCATTTAATTCATCATACAAACCATAATCAAATTCAAATAAGGTATTTAATGCTACTAGATATTTTTGTATGCAATATAATTTACATAGTCATTAAACTATTCAATTAAATAATTAATAATCTAGTTTAATAATTAATACATTAATTAGTTGTACTAGTGTACATGTGTATGGTATGTGTGTGTAGTGTTGAGGCATCAACAACCCCACTTCATTTTTTCTTTTACAACCAAAAGGAAAGAGCCCCCCTACTAAAATTTGAACTATAATGCCTAATCCTCTACTGTCAGAGCCTAATGTTAATTCTTTGTCTACCTTGAGAGAGTTGGGGGTTTATCTTGATTGATTTTCATCTTTGATGGAGGTTGATCATTCCTTTTGATCTTATGATTTCAAATGTCTTCATGATGCTTCTTGACCTAAGTTGTTTTTTCGAAATTTGTATGATGGAATTGACACCTTATATTTGGATCTTTTATAGATTTTTAAGTGTTTGAATATCATGTATGGTTGCAAGGTTTGATGTTCTATTGACTATCTTCGATGAGTTTTTTTTTCAAGATTTTTTGAATGGCTAATTCAAAGTCTACATTTTATTTCTTGCATGTTGTACTTAATATCTTCATCTTTATGCTCTTATATATGATCACACTCTTTGGTTTCAAACTCTTAGCTTCAATCACACAATCATTAATCCTTCTCTTGAGTTTGAGACTTAACACATGCAATTTTCATGAAATTTATTTACAACTATCCGTGATTATATTTCAATAGACCCAACACTCATTTATGATGTTTTCTTGAAGGTGGGGAATATAATGTTTATGGTATATTGGCAAGTCTCTTTTTATTCACATGATTGATCTCATCGTCTCTATGGTTGCAAGAGAAATTTTGGAGGATCACTTTCTTCACATGATTTCTCCAACCTTGAGATGCATGTGGGGGGAATCCATTGATCTTCTTCCTCTTTCCTAGACCTCTTTCTTTCCAAATCTTATTTGTAATTTGAAAATGATTAGCATTATGGATTAATCCTTGTCTTTCCCAAGCCCTATCTACATTTGAATTTTTATCACCGCGGTGGTCATGAGGATGGAGCTTTGATCCTTATCAAGCTATCGTTCATCGAGAAGAAAGCTACCTTGGCTTGCATTTACTTTGAGGTCCTTAGCTCCCAAGGCTATCGGATACACCTCCCTCGCAGTCCTGTCCCTAAGCCTCTTCAGATTGATATTTATTGGGTTACTTTTTGGCCTTCTCTCTCTCGGAAAACCTAGGCCTAAGTTTTATTGAGCTTCATAAATGAATGTATTCATTGTGTCATTACCCAATTTTTGCTCACTAACCATCGCAATCAATATCACACATTGCGATATGGTGTAAGGACCTATTCATTGACCTGATCATATTCCCTATATGTGTGATCCTAAGAGGTCTTCCCTCTAAGATGTTCAACTTGACTAGATTGCCATGTGTCCTGCATCTTATTGGCATTGATATCCTCTTACCATTAGTTGCTATTTTAACATTGATTTGTCACACGACGTGTCATATGCGTACCCTTGGTCATTGTTACACCCCCGACACCCTAACTTCTCTTAGACTGGTGAGGTATCAAAATTTCCCCTTATTTTATTTAATTTTTTTTTGTAAACAAAGCTCATAGTTGGATTCCACTTGTCAAGATATTTCCAACGGCTATAACCATGCTCAAATCCAAGCTCGAGATCAAAATTTATGACCTCCTAAAGTTCTAAGGTCTTCATCCATATTTTCCACCTCATTTCCACATGGCTCCATGTCATTAGTACCATATGACATGGAACTAACATGGATGTTGACATGGCACCTTCCACCTGGACCATTGGGCCCACATTTAATCATGCATCCCTCTTCATCATCTAAATTCATCCATTTCAAAATGTTGCAGGTCATTCCAATCAACGCCTCCCAACGAAGATCAACTCTTTCCGATCACCTTCATTCTGATCAATCTCTTTCAACGATGATGAACCATTTCCAATCAGGTCATTCCCGACCCAACCAACTGATTATGACCCGATCATATATTTATGATCTGACTATCTCATTCCAATATGATCTGCTCCTTTCTGGACAGACCTTCCCGACCTGACCAAATCTTTCCAACCCGATCATATCTTCCCAACCAATTTTTTCTCGATCTGACCAACTATTCCTGATCTGATAAACTTTTTCCAACACAACCAACTCATTCCCGACCCGACCAACTCTTCCTAACTAATGTTTTTTAAATGGTCATATGTTGGGCTACAAGTGTCGAAATTGAATCCATGATACCTCGTTGGAAATGTATCAAGGATAGGAATGCATTGGAAAATGTATTCAGGTCATAAAAGTGATAAAAAATCCAATAAATCACAAAGAACAGAAGACAATGAATTTAGGGGAGGGGGAATGGACTATGTAGTCTTTAGATATCCATATGTAGGGCTACATGCAATGAAATTAGGCCCAAGATAGCTCACCGGAAAGTTAAAAGAGAGTAGAACATGATAGCAGATAAATAATTCAGAAATTGAAGGTCAAAGTTTCTATAAAACGTATAACACAGAAGAGGCCCAAATTTTATCAAAGAACGAGCTATGTTATGTTCCAAGAGTCATATATCAACCTACAAGAGTCTAAATAAAGCTTAGAATAGCTTGATGGAAAGTTGAGATAGAGGAGGAGAATTTAGAATGAACTTAATCAGTAGGATAACACCATAAACATCCAGAATAGCTCAAGGAACAGAAGACGAAACTAATGCGAAGAGTTAATAATATTTTTTTTTATTTTTTTAATGAATGTCATTTGCAAACTGCCTTAGGGAGAAAAAAACCACCCAGAAGAATCTTCATCTCCTAGTTGTAAGTCCCACATATTATTTTTTGAAAAATGTAAAAGAAATTCAAAATGACAAATGATAAAATGAAAAGGGAAAGCAAAGTGAACAGTCACTAGAGTTGAAGAGTCACTCTTGTCTTTTAAAAGAAGACTTGTTGGATGTAATAAGGAAATTTTGTCCATTGTGTATACTGTGAACACTATTATTTCAGGATATATGAAGAGCAGAAGATATTTTTAAAGTCATAATTGTTTGCAGATGCTTGTGGGACTATTCTACACTTGTATTTGTTGTTTAAGTTTTATGGGTACAGATCATGCAAACTATTTTTGTGCTTAATATTTAGGATTATTATGTTGTTGTGATTTATAATGAGTGTAGGGATGAGGCTACAAGTCTCTTCTTCAATTATTTGAGATGATATCTAAACTATCATTGTTTTAACATATTCTTGACTTATATGAACTATTCATGTTGTCAAAATACTATTATAAATTGTGTTAATCTATTAGTTTTTCTTCTACATGATAGATCAAAATTACTTAGATTAGATTAGTTTGTTTTCAGTTTGGACTAGATTTAGAATTAATTAGAACTCTTTGGGGGGTAATTCGTTGTCTTTCCCCTTTTTTTGTATTTTAATTCTTAGTGACAACCAGACCCACATACTAGTCGAAAATGCTACACCAAACAAGAGTAGGTCTAATTGGGACCTACCATCGAGTGTTCTCCTTGTTGTAGGGGCTAGTCGACTCTATCAACTAGAGCCACCAGTCAAGTCGATTGTAGTAGTTGGTTAGGGAAGTCGATCGAATAGGAGGTTAGATTCAACTGACATGACAGTTAAGGAATGTAACTAACTAGTAACTGTACATCACACACACACACATATACATCATCATGTAATGGAAAGATAAAAGTTATTTCAGCTACATCTAATAAAATTATTTGATGGTTCTCCCATTATTGTGTATGTCTATCTGTATACTTGTGTGCTTCTATATATGATGTTATAACTTGTATTTCTCTATGTAATGATCTATTGGAAACCTTCTCGTACTTTATCCCTAACTAAAACATTGGTTCTAGTTAAAGAAAACAAATCATAGATGTTAACTCTAACAAACATACACGAATGGTGGGAGCACAAAATCACCAACTACATTAGAAATTATGCACAAAGAAATCGATTGACTTTAGCAGAATCTTGTACACACTTCTATTCAGAAACACATGAGTGATTCTTGGAGGCTATACCATAAGCATTGTATGAAAACATCATCCAATATAATGTGAAGACTCACTAGTGATGAAAAGTTGATACACAAGATTATAAATGGAGGAAGAACAAATCTAAATGAGTGGTTCAAGAGGATTGTAAAAGACTATATTGAATCAAAGGAAGAGAATTAGTCCAGACTATCAAGAATAAATTCTATACTAACTTACACAATGGGTTCCTTTGTACCGTCCCCTCTCTATTGTATAAATTCCTCCTAGACAAGGGAGCTAACGACATTATCGAGTATCGACCTCCCATGAAGTATCCTCTTCCAAACTCCAACTGGCGAGAAAGAAAAGAACAGTGGGGATAATTTTGGAAGCTAATTGAAAAGATACCAAAGAATCTTGGGAGTACTTCTTAAAGAAACAAAATTAGTTAAAATGATAAACGTCATCGCCCGTGAGTAAGTCGGGTCGACGTCGAGGGGGTGGATGATCTGTGAGATAGGATAAGTCGAAGTCGAATTTAAAAGCAAAGTAGAATCCAAATTCATCCCACACCCAAGTCTAAAATGACAGGATTCGAGAAAAAGATAATCGATTCAAGTGAGAAATCTACACGACGAACGTAGATTCAAAAACCCTCAAATCACATCCAAAAAATAGAGTGGGATAAAAGGAAAAAGAAGCGATAAGAGTTGTGGAAGGAAAAGGATCCAAGAAAATCTCATAGAAAACCTACCAAGGTGCGACAGTTCGTTGGAGTATCCCTTGAGAGCACTCTGACGACTCCTGGGAGGAGTGAAAACTTACAATTGAGTATGGCAGTCGATGGCGCCCAACAAGCCAATGATCAAGTGGATATGGAAATCGATGATTCATGGCCTGCAATCTAAATTTATCCTATAATAATTCCTAGTCTGTGCATTACAGACTTTCTCCAACAATAACTTCATATAGATACACAATCACCATGGGTGTGGTGTTGATTTGATGATAATGGCCAAATAAGAGATGTAGTGTTAATTGAACCACAAGAAAATACTTAGAACTGACTAGAAGACATAATCATTCATGTAAGAGATCTCATGGATGTCGCCCCCTATCGAATCTACTTCGAGAAGATTCAAACTCAACATATTGTGAAAGTGAACCGATGTGACCTTGTAGAGGATGACTTGTCAAGTATACAGATAAGTATTGTCAGGCAGAGGAATCAATCCTAAACCAAGAATGAGTACAGTTAACAATCAAATATATCCTGACTAAAGAACATCCACATATTATAGTGATTGAGTCAAATAGCTCAAACTTGACTCCAGAAAATATTACTACATCAAACTCTAAGTTGACTTCAACTAAAGATCTTTCAATAATTCCAATTGCTAAAAAGAAATAAAAAATGGGACTTAACCACATCTCTATTTACGAAGGTGACGAATATCCCAAACGACATTTTTTTCATTTGTGAGAAATTTTGGGATGTTGCAAATATAGTCAACGAAAAAAAACAAATGGATCAGTTTGGAGCTAGGCTTCGAGACAAATCTCTTACCTTATTTATGAATTTCACCGACAATCAAACACATACAAAAAAATGAATAAAGAAGAATTTCCTTACATTTTTTAAGACACAAGATATAAGCCATCTGGCAACACAAAAACTTAAGGAAATCAAGCAGAATCTAGGTGAAAGTGAGCGCGGATACGACAAAAAATTCAAGGATTTACTAAGTCAAATACCATATGTGATCGACAAAAAGATACAAGTACAATGGTATGTGGCGGGACTATTAAAAAATATCAGAGCCCCATTAAGAATGTATGACCTTTCGACATGTGAATAAATCCTCAAAAAAACTCAAAGGATTGAAATGGATGATGAAGGCTCAATTAATAAATCGAGTGTTGAAAACAGATAGGAAGACAAGATCACAAAACTACAACAAACAATTAAAAACATATCAATCGGTCACAACGAACTATGGTGTACCATTTTCTCTAGTGAAGGACACACTAAATACTATTGAAAATTTAGTGATGCCTTAGACCCAACAGTCAGGCATATCCGGATTGAAACTTATTGTGATATCTATGAAGCCTCGACCAATCATGCAACAATATATTGTTCACACAATTTAATAAATGTACATCCCAAGTGGTGTCATATCTATGAAGAAAATAATCATTCCACCCAAGAATGTCGGTTGAATGCTAAGAACAGAACAAATATACACTCAATTTATCATACACAAGCAGTCAACCAGAATGTCGACCAAGGGAATGGTTATAGAGGTCAACATTGAGGTGGATACCAAGGTCTAGGTAAAGGAGGAAGAGGAAACTTTGGAAGAGGATGTGGTTGAGGATGATACTACTACTTTAACTACTAGAAAGAATACCACATCAATCCAAATTGTCCAATAAAAGATGGAACTGATTTAAAGTTATGTAATATTTGTGGAGTATGAGATCACTCCCTAGAATATTGTCTGATTGTTCTTGAAAAATTCATGACCAAGAGAAATGTAAACCTCTCACATACATTGTCGAAAAAGGATATTTTGAATTCAAAAACTCTCCATGTTGTCACAATATTGAGAGCAGGTAAAGATAATTACACGGAGGCACCAAATCAACAAGGAAACAGAGTTCCATATCATGACCCCAACAAATAAGAGAGGATAATGCAGGAAGCACTGAAATTCTTTAAAAATATTGACCAAGATAAACCAAATGAAGAACGAGTGAGTATGTCAAACACTACCATTGAGGAATTTCTACAATTACTAAAAGAAAAGAAATCAGTAGGATACCCTATTGACCCACTAAATATATTAAAAGAATATAAATAAAATCAAAGACCAACAAAAAATTATAAGGTAATTGTCTCAAGATAGAGTCACGAGAAAATTTGATCCTCAAGTCGACCTAGAATTCTATGGCCACATGATTAAACAAGTCATGGTCAACTTTGTATCACAAGTGAACATCCTTTCTAAAGAAACATGGGTCCGACTAGGAAGACCCCTGTTGTCTAACGATGAACTACTTAAAACTAGCAGGTCAAAGATTCATCAAACCAATTGGCACTCTCAAAAGTGTCATCACTTCTATAATGGGAATTTCGACAAGAGTTGACTTTGAAGTCATAAACTTGGTCGAAGGTATTCTCACTTATCCAGCGCTAGTAGGAAGACCCCGGGGTCAGAACATGAAATCCATGATATATTTAGAAAGAGATCGGATCAAGCTAAAAGGAAGCGAAAGAAAAATTATAATCCCCCTAGACCCAAAATAATGCAAACCATGGTTCGAGACATGGGACAAGGCCCAGAAAGAACAACTTTATCAAGTGATGCATGAACATAATGACAATGTTGAACCTAATATTGAAGGAGAAATACTAGTCGGATCTCCATTGTCAATAGGCCAAAATTCAGATACGGAATTGTATAATTGGAAGATGGAGAATTATGAATCCCAAGCCAAAGAATGTTGGTTGATAGAGGAAATAGCTATCAAATGATCTAGAACATTCTTCTTGATTCACGCAGTACTCGTCATTGCTAAAAGAAGATTAAAACAAACACCAACATTAATACTGACTAATGCATAAACAATAAATTCCTTGGGTTTAATGAATGAAGTTCTCCGTCGACACATTTCGACGAAGTCTCCAAATCAGTTGGGGAACAAGGAAGAATAAAAAGTCTCTTCAAATCCTTCACTGGCCAAGTAGCTCGATGGTGGGAGACTCATGAAAACTGACTTCAAACATGGAATATCGCCACATTATATTTTATGGAAAGATTCAGTGGGAAAAATATCTCTGCAAATATAGACATCTCAATCTTTAAACCTGGTTTCAACCTAATGATCCACATACAAAAGTGCGAGCAAGAATGGAAAAAATCAAGCTACCGAGACGAAAGATTATGGTTTCACATGTTCCAGAATACATTAGATGATATACCTCACAAGTGGTATAATATTGAAGAAGCATTGGGTAATACTTTTGACTGGAATGAAATAAAAATTAACTTTCTTAAATATTTTGGATTTAATCCTAAGAGGCATTCTTGCAAGAGGCAACTAGAGAAATCAAAAAAAATTGGAAAAACCAAGCCTGGGAAATTTATGGAAAAAGGAAAAAACAAAATCGATCAGGGATTGACCTCGACTTGGAATTTAGTATTGACACGCAGTATAGAGAATTTAATAGCTCGATGAGTAGAAACGAAAAACATAAGTTTTCCAGGTCAAATATTTCGATGGAAAAAGTATCACCCAAGGGTACAAAAGTTTGTAAAAATAGTCTACTTCGTGACCAAGGAAGAAACAAAGGAGAGAGAACACACAGAAAAACTTGATTTCCCTTAAACTTACAATCAATTCATAGAATGAGAACATCAGTTAGATGATTCGAAAGTGCACGGCTGGATGGATGCGGAAATAAATACCAAACAATTCGACATCTCTATAGATGGGCGACAAAAAATGGTCAGAGTGGGTGACTATTGGTCTGAAAATCAAACCATGGAAATATTCAATCTACTAAAATAATATCAGGACATCTTTGCACACGACTATAAATACCTCAAATGACTAGTACAAGAGATTGGAGAAATGAAGATCGAACCCCTTCCTGGAACCAAACCCATCAAGAAATAGATGGATATAAATTGGCGTACAAATACAAACCCATCATTCAAAATGTAATCGAAGCAATGTTAACTGCTAATATCGTATACTCAATCGACAAGTCAGAATAGGAAATTATGATGGTCGTGCAACCTAAGAAACATGACCTGAAAAAGCTAATAATATATTATTAAACAAACTCACAATGACTGACCCATTCCCAACACATTTTGCCAACAAAAGTATGAATGAAGTTGTGGGTCATGAATGTTACTCATTCACTAATGGCTTCACTGGATACAATCAAGTACCAATAGAAAAAGAGGATCAAGAAAAAATGGCATTTGTCTCCAAGTTTGGCTCTTTTGCATATAGAGTAATGCCCTTCGGTTTAAAAAATGCCCCAATAGTCTTTTATAGAATAGTGGTTAAGGAATTTCAAGAGTATATCTATAAAACAATGTAAATATACGTTGATGACTGGACCATCTATAGTCTCCTAAAATATCATATGCAATGGTTAAGAATGATGTTGGAAATATGAAAGCAAATCCATTTATCTTTAAAAATTAAAAAAAAATCATTTTTTGCCACACCAATTGGAATATTGTTGGGCCATATTGTATGTAAAGACAGGATCAAACTCGACATGAGTAAAATCAAATTCATTCTCGACCTGAAACCACCAGTGAACCAGAAGAAAATCAAAATATTCCTTAGGCACATAGGATACTATCAGAATTTTATTCATCACTATTCTGACATTACATTTCCAATCGATGAGTTACTAAAGAAAGAAGTTAAATTTTATTGGATCCAGGAATGAAACAAATCTTTCGAACTATTATAAACAAATTCGGTAGAAGCACCTATCTTAAGATTCCTGGACTGGTAGAATAAATTCCACATTCATGTTGATGCATCCAACGTCGTTGTCAGTGTAGTTTTATCCCAACCATACGATGACCTAATCAACCACCTGAATGTGTATGCTAGTCAAAATTTAAACGAGGCAGAAAGAAATTATTCAACATTGGAATGCAAAGTCCTAGCAATAAGTTTTTCCCTACAAAAAATCAGGCACTACTTATTAGCAAACCCATTTATATTCTTCACGGATCACTGGGTGTGAAAATATCTAGTAAAAAAACTAGTGCACCAAGGGAAAATGTGTCGATGGATACTACTATTTCAATAATTGGACTTTGAAGTAATAGTCTGACCAGAGAAGAAAAACGTTGAGCCAGATCACCTATCCCGACTAGAGATAGGGAAATATCTGACTGGAATAGAAGATGATTTCATAGATGCAAACTTATTCAAAGTAGAAGAAGTCCCTAAAGAACTAGAAGAAATTGCAAATTTCTTAGAAGAAGGGAAAGCACATGATGATCTCCCAACTAATAAACAGAAAATTCTAGCAATGAAAGTTGCACCATTCACCTTAATTAATGGTTACCTCTATAAGATAGGAGTCAAAAATATTTTGAGGAGATGTGCACTAGAGCATGAAAGGGAAGATATAATTATAGAGGCTCATGTAGGCCCAACAGGAGATCAATTCCAGGCCAATACGACAGGAAAACAAAATTGTTAGTCGATCTTTGGTGGTCGATGTTACACAAATATTGTCGGGAGAAAATAAAGAAATGTAATAAGTGTCAAAGGATAGGATGACCAATATGGAAAAATGATATGCCCTTACATTTAATGAATCCCAATTTACCATTTGAAATACGGGCTATTGATTTTACTGGAGATTTCCTGAAAATAGGTAAAAGTATGGGGACAAAACATATCATTACAGCCATTGAATATTTAACCAAATGGGATGAAGCAGAACTAGTCGAGAATTGTACAAAGGAAACAGAAAAGAAATTTATTTACAAAAATATAGTTACTCATTTCGGTTGCCTTGTAAAAATAATCAGTTTCCAAGTCACACATTTTATCAACAAAGAAATTGAAGTAATGCTCAAGAAATTTATGATTGACCACAAAAAGACAACTTCATATCATCTGCAGGCCAACGGAGCCATCAAATCCTTTAACAAGACCTTACATAAAGGCTTAACAAAAGTGTGTGGACTCAACAAAGATGACTGGGATGACAAAATTATGGAAATACTATGGACCTAAAGAACAACATATAAAATATTGATAGGACATACACCTTTCAAGTTAGTCTATGGTCAGGAGGTCATTATACCACTTCACTTCTGCACTAATGAAGGCTGGATAGCATCAGTGTTGGAATTCAACCATATATTCAATATAAGGCAATGTTTCTACCAACTAAATAAATTAGAAGAGTAAATAATGTTGGCACAACAACATCAGGAAATACAAAAGAACTAGCAAAAATCCTGGCATGATCGACATCTCAAGAAAAAGGATATTAATGATGGGGACTTGGTACTCCTATATGAAAATCAAGTATAAGGAAAACCAAAAAAGATATGAATTGCATGGCTAAGGACATATGTGGTCAAGGACATCTGACCTTCAGGAGAAGTAAATCTAAAAACACTCCAAGGGAAACCCTTTAAGAAACTAGTCAATGGGGCCCGACTAAAGAAATATCATACATAATAAGCTACAACCCTACTAGTGAAATATTAGTGGAAGGGGGGGACACCAGTAGGACTTGATTTCACAAAATACCTCGGAGCAGTGGCAGTCAAATAAAATGCATAAATATGAATTTCAAATATCTAGATCAAACCATATGCAATACAAGCATAAAGTCAAAAGACCAAATAATTAAATCATCAAGAGACCAGAAGAAGACATAGACGAATATTTCAATCATTGCCAGAGACAAAAAGGTATCTTCATATGAACCAATAATCAATGTCGACACTATTGCCGAGAAAATGCTATCTACTACAACACACAATATTTTACGTGATCTACATACGGTTGGCTAGGACAAATGATAGTACATGGGAATATCTCTCATCAAGACAGTGAAGATTTTATAAGCGTACAACAAAGAATTTGATCTCATACCACTGGTATTCAACCCATCAAAAAAGGACAGGAACCATCATCACACACACATATCCATTCAAATCTGAGATCCTTGAATATTAAGTTACGTGCGAAGAGACTGGATATTCTATCAGCTTCCTTTAGAACCACGAAAATGAACCCTATATATCAAAGCTAAAGAAACAAAGTGAAACCATTTTGCAAGTAGTTAAGTTTCTAAAAATATACCATGTTGATGATGAATGTTGCAGACGATGACCCACCTGATCTAGGCCTCTAGAAGGGAGAAGTTTTCCATCCATATTGGATACAAATGTCAAGAGAAGATACTAACCATCATGTGAAGGAAGGAATGTTCCCCCTCGATACCATTCACTCAATCCTAAGGAAAGATGGATATTTGAGAGTCATCCCTAAGATAGGTTATGGAAGTCACAGTCTATTTCAGGTTACTTGAATGGAGCATGGAAAGAAAATATGAAAAGATTGTTTCAAGTAACACTCTTTTGTGGGAAGAAAAGTTGATTGTGGACATGAACAAAAACTAGGAATACTGCCAAAATTTGGCATTCAACTAGTAAAAAGATGAAAGTTGTATCTAAAGCCTGAAAATTCCAAAAATGCATAACTAAAGGAGTGGTCTACCTATACATAGAAACATCTACGATTCATAAAACAAAGAAACTTCACTATAACTTGACTCTAGTAGTCTCTCTTCTTTCTTATTCTCATTTTGTAATAGCCTCGGAAGGACATAGTATAAAATTTTATAATTTTGTCATACTCCTCTCTTGCTCAGGA
>ML790918.1:354052-377757 GCA_009831015.1 Picea engelmannii | reverse complement strand
TTGTTTCTTTCGAGACAACCTTTCATTTAAAAAGAAGGCCAACTAGAAATCGGAGACCAACTCAGATTCACGCCGCTAAATATTAAATTGGTGTTCTTATCCTTGACTTGTAAGTGATCGTAATGAAGAAAGAAGAAAGTTTCTTCAAACATTCATAAAGTTTCCATTTTCCTTACACGTGGAACAAAATATCTTATCGTTAATGGATGAACATATAAAAATGATTTTGTTAATAAATTATTTTAATTGTAAGAAACAAAATTTGGTACAAATGTGAGTCGAAATGATAACTTTATCGGTATAAGTGCTTTTTTCCTTTCGTTGTTCAAAGTTTTTGGTTGTTTATTAATCTGAGGAATATTCTTTCAAGATATTTGATTCCACAACGATGCTAAGAACGTTTCTCTTAAAACATACACTCTCACATCATTATATTTTTGACTTAACAAAAATAGAAATGACTCTTCATTAATAATGCTTGGAATATTCCTCTAAAACAGACACTTTAAAATCATTAGAATGTTTACTTCATTAAAATAGAGATATTTTTTATTTATAAAATAAATATTATTTTAAAGAATAAGTACCAAACAAATAAATACTATTTAAAAAAAAATATGAAAGAAAAATGCATTGAATAATACAAAACATTAACCTTTATCATCAAATACGATGTGAAATCTAACCAAAAACCTCTTAACTTATATATTTGGATCTTTGCATTGTGATGTAATTACTCTCTTAAATATTTTAAAATTATTATCAAAATTTGACAAAATAAATATTAAATTACAAATGTTTTTCCATCATACAATGTTGCAAATTATATAAAAATAGATAATTCACTTCATAAAATATCTATTCAAATATAAATAAAATTTATAAAAAATTTACATTACTTATCTACTTCATAGTATAAATGTTTTAATAACTTTTTTTTTTTTTCGTTAAATTTGTTTTAATCACATTTTTTTTTCCAAAAAAAATTATATTTTTTTATTGATAAATGGAAGGTATAATGCTTAGATGCATAATCTTAAAGAGACATAAAAATAACGACGTGGAGACCTTGACTATCTTATACATTAAAATGACAATGAGTAGATTATACTAGATATGTGCCAATAATCGATTACAAACACAAGAGACAAAACATAGAAGTATACAATCGCTTGGATTTGTAAATCATATAGTACTTGATATTGTTTGGAGATAAAGTTTCCATTTGAAAATTCTTCTTGTACAAAAATTTCGAAAAGCAGAAGTGATGCTTCTTTTGAAAGAGCATCAACAATAATATTTAGAACCCTTCAAATACGAGTAAATGAGATGTGATGAAATAATGAAACTATTTTTCATAATTGGTTTTCCATTTGTTGGAGACTCGAGTTAGTAATAAGATTTTTTCAATTCATCCAGTCGATAACCAAGTTTGAGTCCTCGAAGAATTGTAGGTAAAGCACACTCTCGTGCACATGAATTTTGAGGAGAAAAAATAGGGCTTTGAACTCACCTATGTAAATGGCACCTTAACCCAAATTTAACTTAAGTTTTACCAAATGGGACTCAGAGAAATGAAAAATGAAACCCAAACCCAAGGAGTGCCTCAGACCTTGGCATGCCCCATAAAAAAAAAACCCATGTGACTACTTTCTTTATCGCCACTTCATTATCCACTCGAGATTGTTTCAACTTTGAAGAATACTTGTAGCTACTGAGAAGTGAACTTGATTGTTGGTATGCCTTGATTTTGGGATATCACTTATCCTCGAAAATACTAGCATTCCTATCTAGAAAAATCCCCCATGTGACCAGAATGCTAAACACCCTGTACCTTTATAAAGCGTGCCGAGAGAAGTATTCATGAAAGAAATTTGAAATGGAGACCTTATCCCATAAATGAAAAGACCCTAAATATCCTTCAATTTCCATCCACACTTGATGTGAAAATGAATAATATCGGAATATGTGTTTGTTCGATTCATTGTGCCTCTTAAAGACAAACACAAACCCCACTCATGTTTGTCTCTTTGTAGTTTGTCCTGGGTCAGGACCTTACCCTTTAACATCAACCAGGAGAATAGTACACCTTTCAAAGGCACCCTAATCTTCCACATTTTTGTTAACCACCAAACATGGATATTATCTCCAAAATTGTTCAATGCCAAATGACCAGGCTTGGTTGTATACTATCCTCCTACATTATTGAAATAAGAAACAACCTCAGACCTTCTAAATTGGAAAAAATAACATGAGCTTTATACAGTTCAATTGTGAATATTGTCCATTGGTAATTCCATATAACATCCAAATTAATTTTAACATCTAAGAGCCACCCCTAAGCCCATATACACATGTGAGATACATCATTGATCTGATTTAGAGTACACACTATCCAATCTCCTAGAGTTGAGCCACTAGATCATCAATAAAAAAGATATTGTCATTACAAACGAAGGTTACATCCTTCCCTATCTTGATCGATCCACTAGATTCTACATTCGATGTCAATTAATTCACGATGATAGGAAATGAGAGTTTGAGAACACTCCACTAATTGGAGATATTATGTGTACTTTTTCTCCTACTTCTAATCTAGTCCAGAATTGTATCCATGGAAATGTACTTGTCAATCAAAATTATTTTCCAAAGACTATCTCTAGTCATAAATACCCAAATAGATTTTTTTGCCAGGGCCTTCCTGAAAGGACATACGTCCTCTAAAACCACTCCCAGAGGTCTTGGGATCTGATATGGATTTCCATTTTTTTAAGTGTTACCCCTAATACTTATCATGACCCTTCCATAAATAACTAAAGGATACTCTCCTGATGTGATTAAGAATACCTTTTAGGATTAGTGCCAAGAGGTGCAAAAAAACAGTAATGTACTCAAGCATATATTTTATGAAAACCATTATACCACCTTGAGAAGACTAGTGATTTCACCAAAAGTTGATTTTATTCTCAATCTGCATCAAAAGACATTTCCAATTAGAGACACTATACAATACCTAGGTTCATAAGTGCATAGAAACATAAAAATGGAAAGGCAACGACCCTCAATAATCATTGTTTCAACAAAAGGATCGATGAGAGAAAAAATTCGTATACACTAAAATGACAACCAACACATTATACTAGACTTGTGCCAATAACCAATTACACGAACAAGAGGCAAACCATAGAACTATACGATCACTTAGATTTACAAATCAATGATCCAGGTGGATATCGATGGCCAACCACCTATTCCAACTAGCTCAAAATGGTCTTTTGGCAATTTACTATTTTTAGTAGTTTTTCGGTTCCTAAACTTCTAGGGCCATTTTGAGGGCCTAAATGAAGTTTTATCGGGATCGATCAGGTCATTTATATCTGAACAAATTTATTGAGCCCCAAAAATGAATCTCCTTTATGATACCTTTCCTACGAGCTATCATGCGCCCCAAATGGAGATCGTATGTCAAAGTTACGCCCCTGGGAAGTTGATACACCAAACTACCTAAAATGAGTTCCACAAAACTGTTGGATTTTCATCTTCCGGGGTTAGGGTTTTGGATTTTCTTTATGTTAAAAAGGCCTTTAGAGCCTCATTGTAATCATATTCTTGCGAATGTGAGTAGTCTTCACATCTCTTCTCTAAGATAAGTTGCCACCATTCTAGTGAGTCTTTCATTTTGTATTTCTAAAGTTTTGTACATTTCGCTCAGTACTAGAAATTGTGTATTATTGTATATCTATACCTCTTGTTATATATCTGATAGATATTTGTTATATTATTGTCTCTCTTTTAATATATATGTATATATTTTTTTATATCTTCGCTCTCATTTCATGCGAAAAAATAATCAAGATCAATCAGATAGTACTCGATCTTATTTGCAAGTCAAGTCTCCATCCGATAATTTTTCTTGTACAAAAATTTCAACAAGAAGAAGTAATGCGTGTTCGGAAAGAGAATCAACAATAGTATTCAGAACCCTTTGAATATGAATAAAACCAATATACCACCTTGAGAAATAATTCGACGTTGGTATCTATTTGGCACATTTTATTTGTTGTATACGAGAAGTTATGGTACTTTGCTACTAGACAGGGTTTCCCTCTTATGCGCCAAAATTTTGCATCCTCTGGTTCTTTCCATGCTATGAATGCAATAAAAATCAAAATCCATGGATAGTGGAACTCCATACCTTTATATTGTGCATCCACGCAATTAATAAGATATTGGTTCAAAAAGAAGGGTTCCCAACTCATTGAGGTTCCTTCCACACAGAGAAGTGTGCGGAAGGAAACTCAATGAGTTGGGAACCCTTCTTTTTGAACCATTACCTTATTGACTGCGCAGACGAACAATATAAAGGTATGGAGTTCCACTATCCATGGCTTTTGATTTTTATTGCATTCACAGCATGGGAAGAACCGAAGGACGCAAAAATTTTGTACATTCTGATTTCCATTCTAGTTTTGATTTCCTCTTGCCTTCCATTTCACATTTAATTGAGGAAAATATTTTGGCACATGCCAGGTCCAATGCTTGACAACATGTGCACATTGGACATGGATTTTTGTAGTGACAGGATAAGTATCCCGATTGGTTACAATTGTAACATATTATTGGTCCTCTTCCTCCTTTGCCAAAATTTCCTCTACCTCAACCTCTGCCAAAATTTCCTCTATTCCCTGGATTAAATCCCCTCTGATTATTGTACTGTGGACAAAAGTTGTAAAATAAGTTGCTTGGTGTACTCTCATACTTCTATAGTAGTGGAAAATCAGTTGGATGATGTCCCCATTTATTACATATATTGCAATACCCTCCTCCTGATAAAGGACTCGGTGCTCCAGTCCCCACATGCTGCATGAATTCTAGGCATTCATCCTTGTGATGAGATTCAGTCCTACAGTTGGTACATTAGACTTGTTCAAATTTATACTTTCATTTTGTAATCTCTTCCATTTGAATCGTCAAATAATCCAACTACATCTAAACTTGCGCCATCTACCTAGTGTCTTCTATAGTGGATGATTCTAATTTCATTGCAATTTACATATCCTTGGGTTGCGACACAACCTTCTAGTTAATCAACGACCTGAGAATGTGTGGTATAAGTCATGCAATAAAACATTTTTGATGTTGTTGATCATGGATATGGAATTTCATTCTACCCATCGGAACCTTAAAACGCTAGTCATAATCCCATAATGATTAAGTCTGCACCTTTTAATTTCCTTCATCTGTATAATATATTGTGACTCAAACTTTGGCTTCTTTAACTCTTTTAGCAATGATTGTCATATCTTTGCCAATGTAATAGTATATGACGTAGGTGTAGTACTCTACAACTTCATGTACCATACTAACGCATGGCCTCTAAATATCGTTTCCAATTGCACAATATTCACGGCCTCATCCTAGACATTCTTTGCACCCCAAATTGTCTCGTAGAAAAACATATGTTGTTTTGGGTCCTCTAACCCAAATCCCTGGAACTCAAGTAGTTTGAGAGTATAGTCTACCCCTTTCATACTGCTTTGTGTAGTCCCTCTTCTTAGTGATGCTAATTGAACTCGACTCTGCACACTACTTCCACTGCTCTAATTTCTACTATCGTATCCTCCCATGCTAACTATAAGTTCTTTTGATAAGTGTTCAATTGTTATCTTTGATTGTGGTGACACACATATGGTCATGGATTCGACATAGGATCTAGTTTGACTAAGAATTAACGACTCTTCTATTATAGGACTGGACTGGGATTCCTCTTTCTCTCCTCCTATGTGTGCTACCTCCACAATTTGGAATATTTTTCACGGTCCTCTCTCCTCTGGCTCACTATGAGACTCTCCTTTCTCAGCCCCAGTTTATTTTCTCTTGTACCTCCTTCCTTTGTGAAGTTCTCCAAACTCATCTTCTTCCTCTGATATACCTTCTTGAGTTCTCTGCATCCTCAATCCCTCCCTTATTTCTTCATTTCTTCCTTCATTGCTTCCTTCATTCTCTTTTGTCCTCAAACTATCCTCTTGTCGACTCTCGGTTCCCCTATTTGTATGAAGCCCCTTAGCAGTTGGAATTTATTGTCATCATGCACTTTTCACACAACAACATCTTTATCCACATACCCAATGATTTCATGAACCTTTCATGCAAACCTTTTAAAAAATGCCTTTCTACAACATTGTATGACTGGGTACAATGTACTGCAAATTCTATAATATATCCTCCTAATATACTATCTAGACAAAAACCAATTGCATGATAAGTTTGACTACTTATGTAATTTAGTTGTCTTACTAGATCAGGAGTCCAATTCTTTAGTGTTGCATTTCGATACCTTCCAGTGTTTTCTACTAGTCTTTCTAACCACTTAGTCAAAATAATTGGAAATTCACCAAAGAAAATTCCATGTAGCTCTATGTATACATACTTATGCATCCATTTCTCTTCACTCATTTGAGTGTTTCTATTCTCTTTCCAAGAAAACTCTTGCTCCTTCCCTTTTAACCATTCTGGTATCTCTTTCTTAGTCGGCCTCCAAAACATTCCCTCGATCATAGATGTTGGGTCCTAGCAATGAGACCATTCATTGGAGTTGCGTGGTGTTGTAAGACCCTAGGTTCGAATTCTCTTGACCAACAAAAAAATTCAGACATCGACCCTTTCGGAGTCACCTACATGCAAATGAAGTTTCACCCGAGGCATCTATTTGGGCTATAGTAACCGAGTTTATGTAGTAGTGAGGGAATGGGAGGTGACCATATTTGTCATCCTTACTTATATGTTCTATGCACGTTATTCTGTATTTTCTCTTCTTAGAGTACTTAGTGAATTAAGTTAGGCATAATAATGATACTTCACATTACCACATAAATCACATATTATAGCATTCATAACCATTATTCACGAATCATATAGAGAATAATTCTAGTCTAACATGCATAGAGAAAGCATCCATGTTAAATCACATAAAACACAAATACAAGCAATAGTTAAGGTGGTTCACCCAAATTTGGGCTACATCCACAACAGTTGAGTTCTTTATTACTCTTTATGCAATTTTCTTAGGCTTGCATATTACGCTTTACAAAGATACATCATGTTATCTTTTCCTTTTCCTAGCCTAGATGTTCTACAGTGCAAGCCTCTCTCTCTATATAAACATTTCAATTATATATGTAAACCATTGTACATATGAATGTATGTGTAAATATATCTAAAAGGTTAGAGAATTGTATAGTTTTTGGTTGTATATAAAGTTTACTAGAATAATATTTTCATTTAGAGATTCCAATAATGAAAGGGTTTGTAATTAAACCTCGTGTATTCTTTGTTTATTGATATGGAAATTTTTTGGTTATGCTTGAAGGAGAAAAGAATTATTGAAGAGGGTGATGTTGAGGATCCCATGTGAGCTTTAAATGAGGGTGTGGTTTTCTCATGGATGAAGGTTGTTTGATGGAGGCCATGTCATTTTGTAAAATTTTATGAGAGTGTTGATCCAAGTTTACCGAACATTGGATGAGGTCGACTATGAAATAGGGTGACCATATTGTCGAAGGATTTGAGCTTCATGCTATGAAGGGGATTATTTTGAGAATACCATGCATAGAGAAGTCATGGTAGGAAGAAAGAATGTTGGAAGGAGGGTTTCTTATCTATTTTACTGAATAGATGACAACATTGAAAATGAAATGTGGTTCATTAGTGTGATGGAGTTATCCATTCCTAACAAATCACCAAAAATAGTAGTACAAAGTGGCATCATGATATTTATATAAGTCAATGATGTATTATACCTATTGTTATCACATGAATTATAATTTTGCAAATATGTTCACAAGATCTCAATCTTGTGTAACAAGTTGAAGTATCTACCATTGTAACCTAAGAAAATACTACCCTCATTTTAGTGAAAGAAAGAGGTCGAACAAAAGGGAGGATTCCCTAATGACCTCAAGCTATACTGAGATAAGGAAAGTATATAAACCTCCTATCTTAGTCACTCAATAGGTTAAGTTAGGTCTAGGAGAGGTGAAGGAAAGAATTAGTTTGAATGAGGTAATTGGTCAACCTATACAAAACAAAAAAAAAATCAATGCATAAAATCATTAATTACCAAGTCATATTGCATACCAATCACCTTTAGAGACAGGATAACAAGTAAAACCAATAGTTGTTGTGAAATTGCAGTAATAAACAAATGTATATTAACAATAAGTAATTTTAAAAAACAATGAGTAATCACCCCATAAATGTGGCAATTATGTCTTATAAATTAGCCTTCAAAAAATGGTACAATATCGAGGTACTAAACAATATTATTGTGCAATTTTTCCTAAAATATTAAGCAAGCATGTAGTCCTAAATAGAATCCCTAATGGTTGTGGAAATCACTTTAAGAAAACATCAAGTTATCCAAATGTTATACAAAGAATTAATATATTATTATCTTGCCAATGATGTCATAAATGTAAATTAAGTGAGGGTTTTGAGAGTATTAAGCATAACAAGAAATAAGACTAGTGGAAACTACTTTCTTAAGGAGAATGGAGTCAAGATAATTCATTCAAGGAGACCATGGAAGAGAGAAGGTTAATGTTTCACCCTTAGATATATGTACTCATAGAAATAGGTAAAACCTAAAAGGAAAACCACTTAAAGGTTATCCACTCATAAAACATAGGTATCACCCAACTTTCTCTAATGTCTATAGCAAAGAAGATGAATTGAATTAGGTCTTGAAACTAGGGGAATCACCACTCCTAACCCCTAGAACCAAAACCTAGCTACGATAAACTGTAAATGGATAGCCATTCCTAACACTTAGAGAGAATATTAAACGGCTCAACAAGTCAAGGTGAAAACAAGGAAAGGGGATAACCACTCTTAATCCTTCCTTTAGGGTTTAAATATTTTAGAAATATCAAGGTAACATGCAAAATTACCACTCTAAAAGAAAAAATTACCAAGATATATCAAAAAAAATCATATTCAATCAAAGTAAACACTTACTAGAAAGGCACATTAGCATCAGGAAACCCTAGTTAATGAATATATCACCATCATTCCAATAATGCACACAAGAGACTCCAATAGAAAATATAAGTAGAGAAAAATGTTTTAGAGAGATACCACACAAGTGTGAGGAGTTTTGATGATGACAAAATAATATTGAGCATTGTCCTCATTTATATGAGGTATACCTAGTTTGAATTTCTACATAAAGGTGTAAAAAATTAATATTTCACGCTACAAGTGGGGTCGACTACTAGGGTAGCCTATAAAATTTTGAAATCATGTAAATAAACCATAATAAGGTCACACATGTGATTTCAAGCCTCTAAATGGTGTATTTCCTCCCAAGGCCACATGCCATCATAAAAGGTGCAAGCAAGGAGGAAGAGTTCCATGTCACATCTAAAATCATCATATGGTATCCAAGTGGCAAGAAAACACCATCATCTTGATAAAACCCTAGCACATGACCTCATCATCCAAGAGCCCAATGGAGATATGAAAGAGCCATCATCCAAGGTGGAATGATCATGAACCACCTCTCTGAGTAATGTCTAATTCAAATCAAGTGCAACATCCTCCATCAAGTGGTTGAGTAAGGTGTGGGTGCATTGTCGAAGGTGTGGGAATTTTGCCCAAACGTGTGTCATCATGACCATATATTTCAAATCCAATCCCATATGTCCATCATTGAAGTTCTATAATATGTAGAAGACTATGTCTAATTATGTCAATCCATCAAATGGATCAACACTCAACATCACACGTGTCATATCCTACAAATATATCCACAATGTCTTAGGTGAAAGCAAGGGATGTCATTCAAAGAACCATGTGTTATGTACTTGAGTAGATCTACAAATATAATCACCACAAATACTCAATAAAAAAACACCACCTCAGATATACAATAGCTATATGCAAAATCTCATTTATTATTATCAAACCCTTAGGGTAGGGAAACATCATACAATGGATCCTATTATGGAAGAGGTCAATTGTTGTTCACTTTCCTCTTCGACGGGGCATCCTCCTATTGAGATACAACTCACAACACAATAATTATTTTCATCTCCCATTACATTTATTGAACCCCTTTATATAGTGTTACCATCACCTAAGAACATTTTAGAGGAGAAATCTTCTATAAGTGGAACCTTCTAAGAAGTCCTCTTACATTTATTATATCTAACTACCCATTTATTATATATAATTACCATAGTGAGCCTTATTTAATAATATAGTGGACCTAGTCCACTTTACATTGAATGGCCTATACTATTATAACTATGGGCCCTCCACCCCCTTCCCCCACTACCTATCTAGCTACCTAACATTCTGTAACATCCCTCTCTGGCGCACTGACAAAACTTATTCTTTGAGGACACTTGCTCGCAAGTGATCTGGATTTTTATGATGATAAAACTTTTTCCTTCATTATGATGCGTTAAGTTAGATGAAAGGATGTTTTTACTTCTTTGATGTAGACAGGTGTTGCTGACTCAGTTTCATTGAGTGTGCAGGGTTTCTGACCTTGAGGATGCAGAGGCATCGGTGGAACTCCCTTGGACTCTGGATTGAGTCAGGGAGTGGGCTATTTGGGTTGTTTCATTTACGGTGATATTGTTTTGTTTTGATGATATGCTATTGATTTTATGATATGTTGTTAACATGATCTGACAGGATGGTTGATGATGCAGGCTGATGATAGCGTGCTGACCAAGACTCACATATGGAGTAAATGGGCCACACATGATTTCCAGAGAGGTTGAGGGAGAGGTGTGGACAACAGCCCTGCCACAGCCTACTAGCACTCCCGCCGTGGCTCAAACTGTAGGTTAACGATTACCTAGTTTGAGAGGATCCATGATGCCGTGAGGGCAGACTGCGACATTCGCTCACGATGATTCTAAGGGGCGCGCAATAAGGTGGGGGCCTTATTCATTAGAGCCCTTAGTCTCCCACAAGTTCACCTAGCGGAGTGTTGACTCCAGGGGTTATAGATGTCTACCAATCTGTCAAGTCAGCGAGTGGCACCCTTGGAGCACGTGGTGCATCCTGAAGGGCACGTCGCACAAAAGAATCACCAGTGGGCGAGTGGCACCCTTGGAGCACGTGGTGCATCCTGAAGGGCACGCCATGCCACAGAGGCAAACGAGGCGAGTGTCACCCTTGGAGCACATAGTGCGTCCTGAAGGGCACGTCGCATGGATGATGATGATGAGACAACCTAGATGACCCTAAGACCTTAACGCCTGATAAATATCTTAAAACGACTCCCCTAATGAACTGTCGCGTAGTTAAATCAAAACCAAAATTTAAAACATCTCAATGATAAAATTCTGATAAGCCGTAAGAAAAGATCCTACAAAAATAAACGCAAAGGCGTAAACTAAAACCCTCCTATGTGTTAGTTAAATTCTTCTTAAATTAAGGGGGGGTAAAGTAATAAGGGAGATAATTTAATTGAAACCCATGGTTTTTAAATGATAAGAAGAAATAAACTAATAAAAGTGTGGGAGTGTAAAAGTTAGGATTTTAGAAATACAATGAAAGGTTTTATGAGTGCTTTTATCATTTGGGGTTTAACAAAAATAATAATAATAATAATAATAAAAGAGAGGAATAAAAAAAAAAATAGAAATGAGGAAACTTGTAATAAAGGAAACTTAAAAATGGAAAGTAGGAGACATAGGGTAAAAAGAGAAAAGGAATCAACATTTAAGGAATTAGTAAAAATCAACAACTTCACTTTAGGAAAGTTATTAAAAGCATGAGAGGGGATCTAGGAACCCGAGGAGTAATTTAAGGAGTGATTTTGGGGGAGTGAGGGAATTGAGTCTTTTAATTATTAAAAAGAAATTAATTTTTGGAGAACCATAGGGATGAGTGACACTTGGACGGCAGAAAATGTTTAGAGGTTGTCATTAAAAATTAATTAATTAATGATTTAAGGAAGTAGGTGGGTCTCAAATTCTATAAAAGAAGGGGAAAGGAAGGAAGAAAGGATGAACGGTTAGCGTAACGTTACGCTGCCAAATTGTGGCCTGACGGATTGCTTGTGAGGATTTGGGTTTATCTCAGCTGTGTTGGAGTGGTAGCTCAGCCGTGGAGGCGAGCTGAGAAGCTAGTCTTATCTCTGGTCCTTGTGTGGCCCCTTTGCGGCTCGAGGGGCTAAGGGGGAAGCAGAGTACCCTTAGCGTTTGGCTGGGAGGTACCGGTGAGCGTTCTACGGTCGGCGAGCGGGATGCGGAACGGAGCGCGGGACACGGAACAGAGCGCGGGACGCGGCACGGAGAATGGGACGTCTTCCGAAGCGGGCGAGTGGCAACGGTATGATTTTAATTCCGGCAAAATTGTTTAGAAATGGTTAGTGTTAAATTGTTTCTGGCAATTCGTCTTTATTAATGGTTACTGAAAAAAAAACAATTGTTTATCTATGGAATACCTCCATTAATTCATTTTTACCTCTGGCAAATCAATTTAACCTGGCATTTCAATTTATCTTCTGTCAATCGTTATCTTCTGGCAATGCGTTTGGGGTGTTTGGGTCTGCCTTTTAAAGGGTTTAATGAGCTGCGTTTTCCATTTGTTTTTGGGGATTTTTTCCACTGTGTATTGGGACAGTTATGAGCTGCTTGTTTTTCATTTTTTTTGGGCGTTTTTTCCACTGTATAGTGGAACAGTGATGAGCTGCGTTAGTCATTTTGTTTTGGGCGTTTTTGCACGGTTGTATTGGGCGTTGGGAAAATGTTGTTTTGGGCATTTCATTTATATGCAGCGAGCCATTGCTTGTGGGCGTTCTCTTCCAGACTGTGCCTCACTACATTTCGTTTTATTCTTTGGGATCTGCATGTTAAGGGTAAACCCAAATCAAACTGCAACCTGTATGCCTTTCGTTTTCCATTCCTTTTTGTTTTATTCTTTGGGATCTGCGTGTTAATGGTTATTGCAAGTCGAATTGCTTTCTGAATGAATTATGAATCCCTTTACATCTCATTTTATTGTTGAGGTCTGCATGTTAAAGGATAATACAAATCGCATTACAATCTAATTGCAATCCGTATGCCACTCCATTTTCCATTCCATTTCGTTTATCTACTGGGGTCCGCATCTTTATGGTGAATGCCAAGCTAATTGCCATTCGAATGCCAAGTTTGTTCTTGATCCAGAAGAGTGTAAGGTCGTTGGCCTGTCGTTTTTGTTTTTTTTCTTAAGGGATCCTGTGTAATCGTGGGCATCTCGTTTCTTGTTCATTATTGCGCTCCTGTAACCATTTCGTTTTCCCTTTGGCATGCCTGCAAAATCGTAGTGCATTCGTTTTTTATTTTTGCGTTCCTGGCAAACGTTGGGCATCTCGTTTTTGTCATTTTGCGTCCCGTATACTTAGTTGGCAGTTCGTTTTTCATCTTGCTGCAATTTCGCTGAGTGTAGCGATATCCTGTCCCTGGGTTCGAATTTTATTGCTGAGAAGGTTCTGTTCTCCTTCCCAAACCGTGACAGCCATACCCTCGTTTTTAGTAAAAAAAACAAAACCCCTGATTTTTGGATGTTCTGCTGAGGATACAGACTGCATGGTAACGTAATGGGTGCCCAGGTACTGTGAGTTAAAAGAAAAGGGAGTGGGGTCCAGTTGTAGCTATAATAGTTAATTTTTCATCATTATTGAACCCGATCTGCACACCCCATAAATCTGGACAATTACCATATTCCTTAAATGCATACGACCGTAACTAGCTGATGTACAACGTGAGAGTATGGTCTGGAACTATTGTTTTCTTTTAAAATCATGTAAGATTTAATGGTTTTGATATATATGCTGCAGTTTTCGATATTTTTCGTGATGATAAATTTCAGGGTAAATGTAACATCCACCTCGTTACGACAACCACTCCAATAATAGGTGCAATTTTTTTTTTTTTCTGTTTTTAAAAGTGTGTGTGTGCGTGTGTACAAGGAAACAACAAAAACCCATTCGACTCTGTGTCCCCACCTGACGACGAATACGACGCAACCACGATGAACATAAGAAGATGACCAGGACGCACGACACGTAACCACATGCATAAATGATGATCACACGACAAAGTAAAACTGACTGCTAAATACGACTGACCTCCCGCTCGTCCTACCTTGCAATGGTTAGGACCTCCAAGACACATAAGCAACGCTCAAGCCCAGGTTCCCATCGATTTTAACCATTTAAGGTCTCAGGGCGTGCGACTATTCTGAGGAACATGGAGGTGTCTACATCCCACCCGACACAACACACCAAGCAACTAACTGAATACAATCAAGTACAACGTAAATAAGAAGAACAAATACGCCCCTTACGGATGGCGCGTGATAAGAGGACTACGACAATAAAACCCAATTTCAACATTATTTAAATGAACAACCACCCTAAATGACTAACTCAGAGTAATTTAATATGCGTATTCTGGACATTCCACCATATATGTTTTGTCTATAATGATAATTTACACTAGCATTACAATAAGAAACCACATCATTATGTTTTCTAAGGATAACAACTTTGCAATAAAGACAAGATCATACATTCAAGGATATCAACTCTAACATTGCAATTTATTTATATGGCGAGAACAATACCATTACATACTTCCAACAATCTATTATATTGACATAATTTATAACCAAATGTTCAATCGCATTCCTTTACATACTACAGTAACCACTTTACCTAGTCAAACATTTACGCCTTACTAACCGTTTAAGATATCGTTAACAACTGTTACATGATTACTACAGTATCAAATATGATTAGATTACCTCCCATTCATGTCCCATTACCTCAACTTCTATTGCTTGTACTAACATTGAATGTTCATTACAAATTATTTTCTAATGTTCTTGCCAAGGATATCAAACTACATTCGGTTATCTAACATAAGTATTGCACTAACTTCGTATTGCATAGAATATCAAGGTTACATTTTCTTTTATCAGACGATAGCATTGCATGAACTTCAAGTTGCACTAACCTTACCCTAGAACATGGCCAACATTCCTTTGTTAAAATAATTTTGCTAGTTAGAGCATCAATAGGGTACATACCAATTATGCAACAGAATTTACTATTTTAACAATGACAATCATGCGATAAAAGCCATACCAAAAATGCAGTAAATCATAAACCAGTCGTGCAACAGAAATTTAAATATGAATTTCATGCAAGAAACTTACTTTTTAGCAATACCAATCGTGCGCTATAAGACAACCAATGATGCAGTAATGTATACCGTCATGCCACAAAAATTTAATATTAGTTTTATGCGAGAAACTTACCTTTTTACAATACCAAATGTGCATGAAAAGACAACCAATAATGCAGTAAATATATACTGATCGTGCAACCGAGATTTGATATTAATATCTGCAACAGAACTTCATACCATACCTTACCGTGACCTTGCAATATGATTTAACGATTTAAACATCAACCTTGGCATTTCGATTAACAACTATCGACATTGCTAGTTAATAGCACCATCAATGATTTAATTTAAACGACATTCAAAGCAATTTAACGCAGATTACACAAGGGAGTGGTGTGAGCGAACAGACGTTAACTCACACTCAGCCATATCACCATGCCCTGTTCCGAGTCCACTTGTCAAGCGCAATTTAACACCTACGCCAACACGAGCACAGAGCATGCGCTAACTCCCGAATTATATGCAATCAATTGTGTGGCAGAGAAAACCAAATAAAACAGCACGATTTATGGACAGGCTGTAACCACCAACAACGCTGAGGAAAAAGGGATTTCACAGAGCAACTCCTGACAAAAGGCACGCAGGTCAAGGTTGGACGTCGCGCAGGAATTCATTAACACGAAAATCCGAGATAAAAGAAAGGCAGTCCGGGTTTGCAATTAAAATTTTAAATGCAGATCATTAAACCTTTGACACGTAGATCAAACACCCATAATAACTTCAGTAAGACGCAAACCATATACGCATTGAAATGCAGTTCAAACGCCTGAATGCATCAATTAAAAATGCTGAGATGGAAATGCCCCATTTATGAGTATACACATACACCCCAATGCAGTGGCAAAAATGCCAATATACAGAGCCAAAAACGCCAATATACAGAGCCAAAAACGCACAGTAACGGTGTCGAACCCCCAAAATCCATGATCAAATGACCATGTAAAATCGCCAAAGATGGAAGGCTCACGGTAAAAATAAAATCGACCAATGGTGGAAAGCTCACTGTAAAAAAATTTGCTCAATACGGACTGCCCACTGTCAATAAATAAAAGCCCAACGCATACACTGAATGCCCCCAAAGTCTAAGCCCACGCTGTGAAAACACTCTCTCTGTAAAAAAAGGTCAAAACACCCATACAAAGGGTAAAATGCGCACAGCACTTAAACCTATCAACAAGAGTGGAGACGCCCAACAATAATAGATTGCAGAGGGAAGAAACGCCATCTAAAACCAATGCTCACTGTATATAGCATTAATAGTATATACAACAATTTGAATCAAATACAGCGTTTTAATTTCAAATGAGAATGGGCATTACAGCATCCCATTTTACAGCAACCCAACACAACTGTACCATGCCCAATCATAACAGTAAACAAACAAGCCCCATAACAGTGGCAAACGCCCATTACAACAGATCCCAAGACAGTGGTAAAAAAAAAACACCAGTAATACAGCATGCAAAGGCGCCCCATAATCAGTGGCAAAACGCCAAAATCCCGCAACAGAAGACGCGCACAATAAAATCTTTTCCAGTACAGTGATATAAGGACAAATTGCCAAACCAAACTCACAATAACATTGCTGAACGAATTTGCTGAATATAAAAAGGCCAGAACAACCTCACAATATCATCATCAATAACAATAAATTTTCCGAATATCAAAATGCTTCCTGCTTCACCAATCAAAATCATACCGTTGCCTTATGCCCGCGTTGGAATACGTCCCACGCTCCGTGTCGCGTCCCGCACTTCATGTCGCATCCTGCACACCAACCGTTGAAATCTCACCGGTACCTCCCATCCAAACGCTAGGGGTACGCTGCTTCCCCCTTAGCCCCCCGAGCCGCAAAGGGGCCACACAAGAGCCAGAGATAGACTAGCTTCTCAGCTCGCCTCCACGGCTAAGCTACCACTCCAACACAGCTGAGATAAACCCAACTCCTCACAATAAATCCGTCATGCCACAATTCGGCAGCGTAACGTTATGCTAACCGTTCATCCCCTCTTCCTTCTTTTCCCCTTCTTTTATAGAAAAAAATGAGACCCACCTACTTTCCTAAATTATTATTAAATTAAATTTTTTAATGACAAACCTCTAAAAGTTCTTTGCCGTCCAAGTGTCACTCATCCCTATGGTTCTCCAAAAATTAATTTCTTTTTAATAATTAAAGGACTCAATTCCCTCACTCCCCCAAAATCGCTCCTTAAATTACTCCTAGGGTACCTAGATCCCCTCTCATGCTTTTAATAACATTCCTAAAAAGAAGTTTCTGATTTTTAGTAACTCCTAAATGTTGATTCCTTTTCACTTTTTACCCTATGTCTCCTACTTTACATTATTAAGTTTCCTTTATTTCTAGTTTCTTGAATTCTATTATTTAATTCTCTCTTGTTATTTTTATTTTTAAACCCAAAAGATAAATGTGGTTTTTAATCTTTTCAATATATTTTAAATTCCTAGCTTTTATACTCCCACACTTTAATAAATTTTATTTCTTCTTTATCATTTAAAAGCCATGGGTTTCACTTGATTTATTTCCCTCATTACTTTACCCCCTTTACTTTTAAGAAGACTTTAATTAACACCTAGGAGGGTTTTAGTTTACGCCCTAGGTTTATTTGGTAGGATCGTTTCTTAGGGATTGTCAAAATTTTATCTTAGAGGTGTTTTAAATTTTGTTTCAGATTTGGAACTGGGCGACAATTTAATTAGGGGAGTCGTTTTTAAGAATTTTATCAGGCGTTAAGGTCTAGGGTCATATAGGTTGTCTCATCATCATCATCAATGCGACGTGCCCTTCAGGACGCACTACGTGCTCCAAGGGTGCCACTCGCCTTGTTTGCTTCGGCTGCGCGACGTGCCCTTCAGGATGCACCACGTGCTCCAAGGGTGCCACTCGCTGATTTGCATTTCTTTGCACGACGTGCCCTTTAGGATGCACCACGTGCTCCAAGGGTGCCACTCGCTGACTTGACGGATTGGTAGACTCTATAACCCCTGGAGTCAACACTCCGCCAGGTGAACTTGTGGTAGACTAAGGGCTCTAAGGAATAAGGTCCCCGCCTTATTGCGCTCCCCTTAGAACCATCGTGAACGACTGTCGCAGTCTTCCCTCACGGCATCGTGGATCCTCTCGAACTAGGTAATTGTTTAACCTACAGTTCGAGCCACGACGGGAGTGCTAGTAGGCTGTGGCAGGGCTGCTGTCCACACCTCTCCCTCAATATCTCTGGAACTCATGTGTGGCCCCTTTACTCCATATGTGAGTCTTGGTCGGTAAGCTATCGTCAGCCTGCATCATCAACCATCATGTCAGATCATGTCAACCACATATCATAAAATCAATAGCAGATCATAAAAACAAAACAATATCACCGTAAATGAAACGAACCAAATAGCCCACTCCCTTTCTCAATCCGGAGTCCAAGGGTGTTCCACCGATGCCTCTGCATCCTCAAGGTCCGAAACCCTGCACACTCAATGAAACTGAGTCAACAACACCTGTCTACATAAAAGTAGTAAAAACACCCTGTTATATAACTTAACGCATCATAATGAAGGAAAACGTTTTATCATCATAAAAATCCATATCACTTGCGAGCAACTGTCCTCAAAGAATAAGTTTGGTAAGTGCGCCAGAGCGGGATGTTACATACACCCCCTCTTGGTCTAAACTTCGTCCTGAAGTTTCTCAATATAAATGCTGAAATAAATGTACCATAATATTATAAGTACCACAGTATCATAAGTCTATCTATCAAAAAAAAATCGAAACTACTGGCGCATATCATATGCGTCCTCCCAGGTCGCCGAGTGCAGACTATAATTGTCCCACTGGACCTTGACCTGATCTACCGTTCGATGTCGTAACTGTCGAACGCGATGATCTAGAATGCGGACTGGCTTAGCCATGAGCGCTACCTCGTTTGATACCTGCAAGGAACTCATGTCAATCATGTGTGTAGGGTCACTAATATAATGTCTCAAAACAGATACATGAAAAACATTGTGCATACGCCTCAAGAATCAGGCAAGGCTAGTCGATAGGCCACGGGCCCCTTTCTCTCCACAATCTCGAAAGGTCCCACGAACCTAGGAGAGAGTTTATCTCTCTTTCCCAAATCGATCGAACTCTTATGTGGTTTAACCCGCAAGAAGACTCGATCGCCGACCTCGTAACTACGGTCGACTCGGTGCGCATCGGCATAACTCTTCTGTCGATCCTGCGCTTCTTTTATCCTTTGTCTTATGGTTTTCATTTTCTCTTCCATTTATTGGATCGCTTCTGGTCCCACCAGGACCCTATGCTCAAGCCGATCCCCACTCAAGGGCGTCTCACATGGTCGCCCATAGAGAAACTCAAAAGGCGCCATCTTAATGGTGCTCTGGTAACTGTTGTTATAAGCGAACTCTACGAGAGGCAAGAATACCTCCCAATGATTTTGTTGGTCCATCACGTACATGCGCAACATGTCTTCCAAGGTTTGGTTCGTACATTCTGTCTATCCGTCAGTCTCTGGGTGATACGCAGTACTAAAGTTAAGTTGAGTTCCCAAGGCCTTTTGGAAACTAGTCCAAAATCGTCCGGTAAACACCGATCCTCGATCGGATATAATATTTTTAGGCACGCCATACAGTCTCACAATCTCACTGATGAAAACTCTCGCTATGTCAGGTGCCTGATACGTCGTACGCACCGGAATAAAGTGAGCACTCTTTGTCAGAGTGTCTACTACTACAAAAATTGAGTCGTGTCTCCTTGCCGTCAGTGGCAATCCCACAATAAAATCCATCGAAATGACTTCCCATTTTGATTCCGGAATGGCATGTGGTTGTAATAATCCCACCGGGTGTCTATGTTCATCTCTTACTTGCTGACACTCGAGACATCTAGCCACAAAGTTGACCATGTCGGCCTTCATTCCTTTCCAGAAGAACAAGGGCTTAAGGTCTGCCCTCATCTTCGTAACTCCTGGGTGAGCCATGTAAACTGCTCTATGAGCCTCGCTCAGGATCAACATCCTAAACTCGTCGTTTGGCGGTACGTAAATCCGACCTCTAAATCTCAATAACCCATCGCTGTCAAAGGTAAATTCCTCATATCGTGGTACCATCATAGTGTTTTGTCCGATAAAATCTTCGACTTCTTTGTACCAGTCATCGTCACGCTGTAAAGCGAGAATCGTCTCTCGTAGTTTCGTCTGAAGAGGTAACACCGAAAATATGCGTGGCCTCCGACTCAAAGAATCCGCCACTCAGTTCATGGTTCCCTTTATGTAATAAATATCGAAGTCGTACTCTCTAAGCAATTCCGACCAACGCCGTTGTCACGCGTTCAGGTCGCCTTGCGTAAAAATGTGTTGTAATCCACAATGATCAGTCTTTAATTCAAATTTTCATCCAACAAGGTAGTGTCTCCAAACCTTTAAGGCATAAACGATGGCTAATAACTCTAAGTCATGCGTCGCGTAGTTCTCCTCATGCCTTCTCAGTTTTCTCGAAATGTAAGAAATCACTTGTCCATCTTACATCAAGACTCCGCCTAACCCTTCCTTGGATGCGTCAGTACATACCAAGAAGTCTGCGTCCATGTCAGGGACTTTTAGTATCGGCGCGGTCGTCAACAACTCCTTAAGCCTCCGAAATGCTTCCGCGCATTTCTCTGTCCAAACAAACTTCTTGTTTTTCTTCTGCAATTCCATGATCGGATTTGCTATCCTTGAAAATCATTCGACAACCGTCGATAGTATCCTGCTAAACCCATAAAACTACGCACTTCTATGACATTCGTCGGCGTAGGCCACTCCATAATAGCCTCAACCTTGGCTGGATCCATGGAGATACCTTTGCCGGAGATGACATGCCCTAAGTAGTGAATCCTGGATCGATAAAAAGAGCATTTGGACAGCTTCTCATATAATTTGTGTTCTCGTAAACATTGTATTACCAAGCGCAAGTGATCGTCATGCTCCTCCGTCGTCCGAGAGTAGATCAGAATGTCGTCAATGAATACTTGGACGAACTTGTCCAAGTACTCGCAGAACACCCTGTTCATCAAACTCATGAATACCCCTGGGGCGTTTGTCAATCCAAAAGGTAAAATAGTAAACTCATAATGTCCAAATCTTGTATTAAAAGCGGTCTTAGGGACGTCATCCTCTTTGATCCGTAGCTGGTGATATCCTGATCGCAAATCGATCTTGGAGAACACCGTCGCACCCTTCATTTGATCGAACAGATTGTCAATTCTTGGTAAGGGATACTGATTCTTGATCGTAGCCTTGTTCAGTTGACGATAGTCAATGCAAAGCCTCCACGATCCGTCCTTCTTCCGAATGAAAATAACGGGTGCACCCCACGGTGACACACTAGGACGTATCAGTCCCAGGTCCAGCAACTCCTTCAGTTGCAATTTTAACTCTTGCAACTCCGGGGTCGACATCCGATAAGGCGTCCTCGCTACTGGTTTAGTTCCCGGTTTCAGGTCTATAGTAAACTCCAATTCTCTTTCTTGCGGCATCCCAGGCAACTCCTCTGGGAATACGTCTGCAAACTCCTTCACCACCGGAAGGTGTTCTAGACCTTCTGCTACTCCCTTTTCGTTGAGCGCAAGGATCGCATAAGGCTTGCACCCTTTGCACATACTCTTCCATAACTGTAAGGAAGAGACGAACCTCAGGGATACTCCCTGGTTCCGTCCTACTATTACATATCTATGTCCTTCATCATCGACCAAGCTCAACCGTTTCGTCTTGCAGTTGAGTATCGCCTCATGCGATTACAACCAATCCATACCAATCACGACGTCATAAGACCCTAAGATCGTGACATACAGGTTGACCCTTGTGACAAACTCTCCCAGGTTAAGGGCATAGCCCGTAACCTTTCCTCCAACCTTTTGTTTGTCTCCCAAAGCCATCTCTACAAAGATAAACTCGTCCTGTTCGACTACCTTGACTTTAATCGTTTTTAGGTCTACACCAGAAATGAAACTCTCAGTAGCTCCTGGGTCTATCAAAATACAAAGGGTCTAGTCAGTGACAATACCTGTCGTCTCGAGCACTGTAGACTGGTGCTCTGCCTAGTGGTTATTCACCGCTGCATGAATCCGATGGGCCTTGCCCATATCTCCCACTGTAGTAGGTCCGGCTGATCCGGACGCCCTGGTCCTCTCCACAGGATAGTCACGCTGGTAGTGTGACTCCCCACACGTCCAACACCCCTTCTTCGGCCCAGTAGTCCTGGTACCCGAAGTAGAAGAAGACGTCCCACTGGCCTGGAACCCTGGTCTGTTCTACTGAACATGCCTAAATTGCTGCTGCTGCGGGCGACGCTGCTGCTGCTGCTGTGGTCCTCGGTAAGGTGTCCGCTGCTGAGGTGGCGGTCATCGAGGTGTAGTGAACGTGGATCCCCTCTGGAAGCCACGATATCCCGGCGTATGTCTCGCCGGTGTCTGATGCTGCGGTGTACCAGCGGAACCCTGCCCTGCTGGTCTCGATGGAGTCCTGGTCTGACCCCCGCTTATAAGATCCTCCTCTGCTATGAGGGCATTTTGGACAGCGTCGTGCAAGGTTTGAGGCATCAGAATCCTAACCTTTGCATGCAGGCTGTTGTTAAGGCCAAACATGAACCTGTTAACCTTGAGCTTCTCCGTGTTCAGATGCGGAGCATACCGGAGCAGCTCCATAAAATGTGCCTCGTACTCGGGCACTGTACGAACTCCCTACCATAATGCGTTGAACTCATTGAGCTGACGCTCAATGAATTCCTCTGAAAGATATCTCTCCCGGAACCGTTCCTCGAACAGTTCCCATGACACATCTTCGTCGGCCATGTTCAGCTGCGGTAGGAGCGTCTTCCACCATAGAAGAGCGCTCCCCTTTAGTTGAAAGACCGCCATGCGGACCTTCATGTTGGCGGTATAATCGCGAAGTGCGAAGCACATCGCCATATTCTCCAACCATGCCTCAGCGGCTGCGTCATCCGGGGCACCAAAGAACTCAGGGAATTTCACCTTCTCGAGTTCATGGTGAATGCTACCAGTAACGGCCAGTGCGCGCGGCGGACCCTCAGCAGGTGTCGGCGCCCTGGCCTCATCTCTGTCCAATCTGCTGATCAACGCCTCAGACATGCGCTGGAAGGATCTCATCATCCCCACAACATCGGCAACTGCGATATGCTCCTATCAGGGGACCTGCTTGCCTCCCTGTGGGTTAGACCCCTCAGGCGTGGATGCTGCTGGAGGCGTCACGCCTCCTCCCCTAGCACCCCGTTGTCTGCCTCCGTGGCATCCTCTAACCATGATTACTTGCACATACACAATCAACTCGATCAACGACAGAATAATCAAACATAATCATGTCAACGGAACCCGTAGCGAATCCCAAGTTGCGGGTCGAACCTTCTCTGATACCATATGTAACGTCCACCTCGTTACGACAA
>ML790918.1:319706-340103 GCA_009831015.1 Picea engelmannii | reverse complement strand
TGTGGGAGACTAAGGGCTCTAAGGAATAAGGCCCCCGCCTTATTGCGCGCCCCTTAGAATCATTGTGAGCGACTGTCGCAGTCTGCCCTCACGGCATCGTGGATCCTCTCGAACTAGGTAATCGTTTAACCTACAGTTCGAGCCACGGCGGGAGTGCTAGTAGGCTGTGGCAGGGATGTTGTCCACATCTCTCCCTCAATCTCTTTGGAACTCGTGTGTGGCCCCTTTACTCCATATGTGAGTCTTGGTGGGAAAGCTATCGTCAGCCTGCATCATCAACCATCATGTCAGATCATGTCAACCACATATCATAAAATCAATAGCATATCATCAAAACAAAACAATATCACCGTAAATGAAACGACCCAAATAGCCCACTCCCTGACTCAATCCGGAGTCCAAGGGAGTTCCACCAATGCCTCTGCATACTCAAGGTCCGAAACCCTGCAGACTCAATGAAACTGAGTCAGCAGTACCTGTCTACATCAAAGTAGTAAAAACACCCTGTTATATAACTTAACGCATCATAATGAAGGAAAAAGTTTTATCATCATAAAAATCTAGATCACTTGCGAGCAAGTGTCCTCAAAGAATAAGTTTGGTAAGTGCGCCAGAGCGGGATGTTACAGTTCTTGATCCAGAAGGGTGTAAGGTCGTTGGCCTGTCATTTTTGTTTTTTTCTTATGGCATCCTTTGTAATCGTGGGCATCTCATTTCTTGTTCATTATTGCGCTCCTGTAACCATTTCGTTTTCCCTTTGGCGTGCCTGCAAAATCGTAGTGCATTCGTTTTTTATTTTTGCGTTCCTGACAAACGTTGGGCATCTCGTTTTTGTCATTTTGTATCCCGTATACTTAGTTGGCAATTTGTTTTTCATCTTGCTGCAATTTCGCTGAGTGTAGCGATAGCCTGTCCCTGGGTTCGAATTTTATTGCTGAGAAGGTTCTGTTCTCCTTCCCAAACCGTGACAGCCATACCCTCGTTTTTATTAAAAAAAATAAAACCCCTAATTTTCGGATGTTCTGCTGAGGATATGGACTGCATGGTAACGTAATGGGTGCCCAGGTACTGTGAGTTAAAAGAAAAGGGAGTGGGGTCCGGTTGTAGCTGTAATAGTTAATTTTTCATCATTATTGAACCCGATCTGCGCACCCCATAAATCTGGACAATTACCATATTCCTTAAATGCATACGACCGTAACTAGCTGATGTACAGCGTGAGAGTATGGTCTGGAACTATTGTTTTCTTTTAAAATCATGTAATATTTAATGGTTCTGATATATATGCTGCAGTGTTCGATATTTTCGTGATGATAAATTTCAGGGTAAATGTTACATGATGATGTAATCACGCAAATGTGAGGGAGGTTAGTAAAATGTTAATTACATTATATTATTGAAATGGTAATGTAAGGGAATGTTATTGCTTTTATTTAATAAATGTTAGAGTCACCATTAACCTACAAATATGAGGTGGAATTATATATTGTCCTTTTAATTTGGCTAAAATTTCAAACGTTGGCATTTTTATCATCGTTATTTGGGTCCTTTCTAACTTTGGTTATTTTTAATATGATCGATTTAATATGGTTTAGTTACATATTGTCATTTCAATCTTGATGTCATTTGATATTTTAACCATGATGTAATTTAGAGATAAGAGGTTGTTGTACATAGGACAATGAGTTTTGCTTTTAAAACTTGTCATGGAAATTATATCGCTATCTACTTCTTGTCCTTTAAATAGATACCCTTAAATGTGATTTTAAAAAGGGGTCATCCTTATACATGGACAGCTTATAATTCAGGACGTCACAGTGTATTTGAATTGACATCAATTATAACATGAGGGTACCTTTATATGTTGACGATGAGTATTGGCTTTTAAGCTTTGTCATTTTAAAAGAAATGTATTTCTATTTCATTCTTGTCCTTCTAAAAATCGATATCATTATACGTGACATTTTTAAATATGAGGATTGTTACCATGGTCATTTTTTAACCATTATGTCTCACTTTTATTTGCTCCAGACGTTGATTAAAGTTTTGAGGTTATCCTTGTAGTTGACATGAGTGTAAGGGTATTGTCGCCACATAATTAGAGTGTAGGTGGGTAGACAACTTACAAAAAGGAATGGCGTAGTTATTATTGCTTTATTAAAGGATTGATGATCTTAATGACGTCAAATTGTGAGATCCTCTTGTTATTTGAACGTTCTATCTAGTAAGGTCATTGTAAATCTTGTGGCGGTAGCATATAAGAGGGCTGAAATTGTGAATCATGGCCCGGAATGCGATGCGAATATAAGGTGCTTAATATTTCATGCCAGTGTTATTGTAACCTTTATTGTTATTAATAAACTTTTACGGTATAATAACCTTGATTAAGTACAATAGGATTTCTGAGTCTGTAATAAGAGTGAAGTTCCATGTAGACACCCCCCTGGTAGCCTTAGGAGACATGTTTGTGTGTGTGATTTTTCTGTATAAAGAATCCAGTGCCGTATCAAGAGTCTCGGGCCCTTTAAAGGCAGGGTTTCCACTCTTGTGACACACCTGACAGAGATTACTAGTTTCTGCCTGAGCAGTCGGCCAGGAGCCTGTCTAATCTTCTTTCGAGAAGATATAAGACTAAAAGCCCTGCTTTTCTGTGCAGAAATGGTAAACTCTACTGTTGGATTCTTCCATCTATGACTGTATGGTACTTAACACTCGGTGTTGTTTCTGCTTACATCTGCTAGTTGTACGCCTTATATCGAGGGGCAGTTGTCGCTTGTTGTCATTGTGATGTGTCAGGGTCGTCTTGTTGTGTCTGTCTTACTTGCGTCTTGTTTTAGGTCGGGTTACTAGTTCCTTCCTGAGCAGTCGGCCAGGAGCTTGTCTAATCTTCTTTCGAGAAGACATAAGACTAAATGCCCTACTTTCCTGTGCAGAAATAGTAACCCTCACACCATGGACTCTTCCCTATGTGTCCTTACTGTGCTCCCCCAGTGTGTCTTAATGTTTGTGATGTGCGCCTTATGCCTGTGGTCGTACACTGCTGCAGTTACTCGTTGTGCGAATTTAGTTTTACCTTGTCATGGTTGCGTCTTGTTGGTCGTTGAGTGGCGACGTAGAGTCAGGGTGTTGTTACTTCTACACGCACGCACACACCTTACACAAAAAGAAAAAAAAAATTGCACCTGTTATCAGAATGGTTGTCGTAACGAGGAGGTGGTTACACATTCCATCCCCCTTATGAAAGTGTTTTCCTCAATGCTTGACGTACAACCATATACCAGGTTTCCATGGATAAGTGTGGACCATAGTGCTGAAGTAGACTAGGGAACCAGGGTCCCATTGAGAAATGGAAGCCACCATGCCGAAGTAGTCCAACTGTCATTGTAAACCAAGGCCCCATGTCCAATTTCTCATGTGAAATCTACACGGAAGATATCGGAACCCAATAACCAACTAAAAATGATGCTTCCAATACTGACACCTATCATGTGGATCCAAATAAGAATATCCATCCACATAATGGAAGAGGGTCAAAACTGAATTTGGACGGAACAATATCATCGTAGAATATGCAGGATGGACACTGGTAATCATAACTAGCTCCCGATGTTTCACATTGATGTTCTCTACCAAAGGTGGAGTAGAGTCATCAAATAAAATATGGAAGTGGTTTTCATCCCAGAAATGACAGTTATCCATATACCAATCATCACAATCATCCTCCAAATCATACCAACAATACACTTCTTCATGATATTCATTCATGATGTCTGCCATAAGATATCTCTCTTGAAGTTGAGCCAATGACCGTTGACTATTTTGATAAATATATTTGATTCTTTGTAGGTGGTCATGCATATCGTCTTTGACTGCTTCAATCATGTGTAGAATTTCCCTGAGTTGAGAGTGCATATCCATTGGAAACACCACATATAATATACTGAAAGAAAAATCTTAAAATAATTTATCCAATGAAACTGATCTGGTAGCAATCTGAGAACCGTATGAAAAGTTATGAACTCTGCAGTCTTGTATCCATCACGAAAAAACCCCAAAAATATAACAAGGTTTTAAAAATAAATTACTGTAGAAAATCGCAGTTGTTTCTCGAAAAACTATTGAATTTAAAATGCTCATAACTTTACTTCCCAGATTCTGTTTCGCCTGATTTTTTTTTTTAAATGATTACTTTTCCAAGAGGAATTCAAATACCCAATTTGTTTTTTCTGAATTCATCTCATAAAGCTTCAGATTTGAACCTAAAGCATGCCACCCTCTTTTTCTTCCCTAGAAAAATTCTACAGAAAAGACAAAAAAATATTCCCTTCTTTGGGCAAGGAAAGTGACCTGATACCACTTGTTAAGTATCTAAGTAGATCTACAAATATAATCACCACAAATACTGAATACAAAAACACCATCACAGATATACAATAACAATATGCAAAATCTATTTTATTATTATCAAACCCTTGGGGTAGGGAAACACCATACAATGGATCCTATTATGGAAGGGATCCTCTCCTGTTCTCTTAACTCTTCGAGGGGGAATCCTCCTATTGAACTACAACTTAGAATACAATAATTCTCTTCATGTCCCATTACATTGCTTGAACCCCTTTATATAGTGCTACCATCACCTAAGAACAATTTAGAGGAGGAATAATCTAGAAGTGGAACCTTCTAAGAAGTCCTCTTACATTTATTATATCTAACTACCCATTTATTATATCTAACTACCATAGTGGGCCTTGGGTGAAATCAAGAACATGGGTTACACTTTTGCTTGTTTTATGAGAAAAAAAACTGTATTTTCACAAGTTCTTCAACTTCCGGCATACAAAAGTATTTTTTTTATTTAGAATTTCACTTTATAGTAAAAACAAAACTTGTGAAGAATTTTGTTAGATTTCCAATGACTAATTTTCAAATTTTTTTTATCACGATTTGATATGTCAATTTGAAAATTGTTTAACAGTATGTTCCTTAAATATGAAAGGAATGATAATGAGTTACTTTTTCTTACAACAATGTATCTATTATTAAACTTATGTTTTTAAGAAACAAAATATACTGCAACAATTAACATAGACTTTATTTTACTATGACTTTAACTTTTAATCTAACGGATGAATATTATAATTTCTAGAATTTTTTGAAGTTGACCAAGCTGAAAACGTTGTAGATTTTAAGAACACATTTTTCTACACCTTGTATCTATTTTAATTTTTACTTAAAACTAAAATCTAAATATACCATTTTGAAAAGAACAGTTTAAGGATTATGAATATATTTGTTTCCAAATTTTTCACTGTATATTTTTAGAGATATCGATATTTCATTTCGCTGAATCATAATGCCTGCTGAAAATATTATGCAGTTTTTGTTTTTTTAAATTAAATAAAATTAGATAAAAATAAAGAAAATTAAAACAAATTATAGGAATTGAAAGTAGATTCAATTATGGAAATGATGATGTAATTTTAAAAACCAAATTCTCAGTATTTGCAGGAGTCCGCAACCTCCAAAGTTCAGGTAAGCTTGGGGCAATTCTCTAGTTTTTGTTTTCAGTCCCAATTTCATGTTATCGGCCAGGAAACTATTATTTCGGCTGAAAGACTAAAATCTAAGGAAAATCGTCAAAACTGAATGGTTTCCAAGGTTTTCGACCGAAAGGAGGTTGAGCGAATTCCGTCGGTCGGAAAAAATGAAAAGACTCGTCGTATCACGTCATATCGTTTCATTTTGGGCCAAATTGTATAAATAGGCTTCCGTTCGAACACATTTAACACAATTCATCGAATTGACAGATAGATATGAGCTCAAGGATAGGGATTTTAAAGCATTTCTATTACTGATTGCAACAATATTATTTTCTTTTTGTATTTATTCCCTCTATTTCATAGGCTTAATCGGAGGATCGATATCGATACATGATGGTTTTCTAGAGCACTTAAACAAAGTTAAAATCATCTTTTTGGTTTTTGTTGAATAAGGTAATTGATGTTTGTTCAAGTTTTTATTGGAATAATAATTTATATGTTGAAAGATAAATGTTGATCATTTTTTCAAGGTGAAGTCTTTGTTGAACATATCTTTTACAGATAACTATAAAGGTCATGGGAAACAAAAGTTTGCATAAGAGAAAATTTGATCGCACTTGAGATGATACTCGCCAAATCGAACAAATGAAAGATCTTTATTGTAGAAAGAAACAAGAACGTGGAAATATTGAAGAAATAAACGATGATAACATCAATAGATATTATCGAAAAGAAGAAGTTCAACCAGGTATGCATGCACATATGATGATCGAGCACACGACACACATTGGCATTGTATTCAGAAAGTATAGAATTCAAATTTAAAATATTGTAAATAATATAATTTATTGTAATTACAATTTGATGTTTTTCAAAATTTACATAAATACATTTGTTTCATAATGTCGAAGAAGACGTTGAAACTGAAATTGAAGCAGAAGGAGTTGAAATTGAAATTGAAGCAGAAGACGCTGAAATTGAAATTGAAGAAGAAGACGAATCACCTATAGGTATGTACATAAATTTAGATAATACAAGATGAACACTCAAGTATATATAATTTAGTGAATTTGTGTTCAGGTTATGTTTTTTAATATAAACTTTAAATTTAAATATGCAGGAGAATCTATGAACATTGATTATGAAATATTATAAAATGTTGATACTGACAAATTTGGGAAGACAAAAAATAAGCATTATATAAGATATCGAACTAAGAACATGTATAATATTTTTTTCAAAGATGAATCAATAACAGTACAAGATCAACTTTTACTTTGTCTAATGAAGTCAAGAAAGTTAAAAGAAGCTACATCATTATTGGGTATTCAAAACTCGACAAAGGATACAAAGGTGAAACAAAATGTCTTTAACAATATAACTAGTGTATTAAAAGCTTTTGGAAAATCTCGAAAAGAAGATGTATGTGTTGCACGTAGAGAGATACAAACAACAATTGTTTCATCTAGCAATATAAAATATTGTTCGACACAAAACATGGCAAAAACGATGGGAACGTCAAGAAAAACATTGCACAAACATTAAAAAATTTGATTGAAAATAGATGTAAGTGATGAATTGGCTTGTTGGACAGTGATTTCTAGACAACCCTACAAAGATAGACTTGCAGAAAATGTTAAAGAATTGGCCCGTAATTGTTGGTTGGAAGAATCTCTTGTTTCACCACATACAAGGGATGTGTTGCAACGAAGAATAGCATGAAAACAATATAAAGAACATCCAAAAAATATATTTCCAATGACACAAATAGAGTTGTTCAATAAGTTCAAAGAAGAGCACAAAGAAGTTAAAATTTCCATCAATACATTTGTGCAACAAAAACCATGGTTTGTTAGACCCATCATTGTCTGTGACACTTGTTGTTGTCGTTATCATGTGGAATTTGAGTTGTATTATGACACTCTTTTTTATTTTGGTAAAACTTTATGGCCAGGTTCACCTCCTCCTTCCGCATTCTGTGTTTCTATATTTGAAATTCTATGTGAAAGAGAAGATGATGATTTATTTTACAAAAAAAAAATGTGTTGGTGGAAAGAAATGTGATCGTTGTGGAAATCTAAGTTTGTTTCATTCAAAGTATCATATTGATATGAATGATCAATGATTTTCTAATATAAGAGTCAATTGCAAGAGATATGAATATATGAGCAGCACGACTCCACATTCTTCAAATGTTATTTCCAAAAGGATTGATTTGAAGGTAGATAAAATCTGCGTGATAGATTTTTTGAGAAGTTTGAGGAAGAAATCTATAAATACACCAAGCATTCACATAGAGCTCGATGGAAATATCTACAATTCAAACAATCCCGTGAAGTGTTTCCGCCAGGGATAATTTTATGTGTAGTTGATTTTTTAGAGAATTACACATTCTCTGCACAAAAAGAAATACAGAGTGACTATTATCATTCTGATCAAGTCATGACATTTGTCCACATTCTATATAGACATGTTCAATGAAGTCTTGATAACATAGAAATCACCAATGACAATCGACATGTTATTAAATAATATAACTTTTATATAAGTGATGATCGAGCACATGACACACATTATGTACAACATTGTTTTGATAAATTTTATGATTCATTGAAAGAATACAAAATCATATTCGATCGACATTGGATATGGTTAGATGGGTGTGCGGGCCAGTTCAAATATTCAGGATCATTCTATTGGTTGTCGTCTTCATAAAAAATTAAACATTAAACATTGTTGAATTTTTTTTGAGACTGTTCATGGAAAAGGAGAGCACGACGGTGTAGGGGCATGTATAAAACGATCACTTCGAAGGTATCAATTGAACCCTCATGCCGATCGATTTGAATCCACTAAAAAAATTATTGAATGGTGAAAAATGGATTTAAGCCATGAATATAATCCGTCAAGGGATGTGCGCAGGTGTGTCTATATATAAATGTTACATGTATGTACACGGGATATATAAATTTGAACGTGTTCAAATTTGTATTCAATCTTCAATCATTTTCTTGAGAGATTTCAAGTTAACAAGTTCTTGTCTTGTGCAGGTTTTTTTGGTATGTTGGAATCGAATATGTAAACAGATCAATCCCATATGACGTTAGTATAATACCTTGGACACGAAAAATATATTCAGTTAAAACAACCCATTTTCAAAATGGGTTTGCATTTGATAGAAGAAATGACTCTTGTTTTTGTTCAATATGCATAGAGGACACAAAATCCATAAATATTTGCAAGAACGAAAATGCAGGATATGTTAAAGCTTAAAAACATACGAAACTTAATGTAAAAGGAGAAATTCCACTTTCAAGCTCAGAGGAGATGGAATCAAATGAAACTGTAGTGTCAGTTGATGGTGATAGAGTTTCTGATCTTGTTAGAGAAGGTAATTTTTATGTTTAAATTTTTTCAAATAACTTGTAGATGTACTTGTGTGATAATCTAACACAAATTATTTGTTATTCAATATATCCAATTATTTGCATGAGATTTTTTTGGCATGGTTTCACCTATAGACAACACTGAAAACCTGAAATATTATTTGATATGATGCACGGAACAAAAGATGAGGGTATTAGAAGATTTTGATGATAACAGTTTTATATATGAAAGAGGATCCATTGTATTGAAAGGATATTTTTTTCAAGAAACCCATCAAACCGATACTCATGTTCACCTTCAAGACTACCAGTAAGATATCACAAGTTATCAATATAGTCATTTGGTATGTGCAACACACATAAAGTTAATAGAAGTTCAATAAAAAATAAAAAATAAGTTAGAAAATGGAAAATGTCCAAAGTTGATCATGAATGAATAATTGAAGATAGAATACCATTATGATGTTTTTAAACAAGTGGCACATGTACATTCCATAATTTTTTTATTTTTCATTGAAAGTACATTCCAGATTTTGTTGACTTGTTTTGACTATCTTCAAACATATTTCCAAATAAGATAGTTATAAAAATGGTACTATGTATAAATAACTCCAGATCATTCTTAAAAAACACAGATAAAATATGATTCAACCATATTTTATCTGTGTCTTTCAACCATTACACCAATTAAAATTATTTTTTGAGCATTACACCAATCAAAATTGAGTTGTATACCTCTTGTATGAACATTTTATTTTAAACTAAAAAATTGTTAAACACCATTACCATTGACACTTACTTTTTTCAATAGTATTTTTTTCCATTTTATTTTAATAACATTGCATTAGGTTCAAGGGTATATGAACCTTTAGGTGAATATCTCTTATAGCTTTAGAATTTTTTTAATGACAACATGATAAAATTAAAGAATAGTTGATCATCTCTTCCATTTTAATGTTTTATTTTCTTGTCACGTCATTTTGCGCATTTTATTTTATCGTTAACACACAAACCAAATCTCAAGATTTCATTGTATAAACATTACCTATAATTAATTTAGATATCTCTTCTATCTTGAGAATTTTATTTTTATTACTATTGCATCAATCAAAGAAGAGTTGAACGTCTCTTTTATCCTTGATTTGAGAGCATTGACTTCTTTAAGTCGTAATTTTTTTTTTCATTTCTTAAATTAATACGAACTCACAACTAAAAACAATTTAAACATCTCTTCCGCTCACTGTAATAACACTTTACTAATAATATCATATATATACTAATATATCCATTCTAATTATTAAGTTGATAAATACATTTAAAACTTGAAATTATTTAGAATATCCATTTTAATAATTAAATTGTTTTTCATGTAAAAATTTTTAGAAGTGTTAATCATTAAAATTAAATTGTAATTAATAGATATCTTCTCTAAAAAAATTAAGGAAATTAATTTACATCCTTGTTTAAAGTAAAGTGAATTAAATTGTAGTTAATATATCTCTTCTCTAACAAAGTTAAGGAAATTAATACAACCTTTCCTAAAGTCAAGTGAAAACCCAAAAATGTGGGTTTATGTGAATAGTACTAAACCATAGCCTGTAAATCATTTTCCTAATGTAATTCTCTTTCATACATGTTGTCTGAGTTGTACAAGGGGTATGTTTTGTTCCTTGACATGTCTAAAATACAATGTTTGAATGCATACCTTCTCCCTTGAATTCCACATTCGTTACCTTTTTCCAAAATCAAACACAAGTTTTCTGAAAGTAAATTGGCAGATCATGAAAATTTCTTCCTTTTAGTGCAGTTCATACTAGCATAAGATTTGCATGGTTTAAAGTGTTTTCTACTACCATAATATATTCTCAAATAAATTTTGCATGGTTTAACATCTTGTCTACTATCATATATTCTTAAATAGATATGTAATGATACAATCTTGTATGTTTGACAGTTCACTTTTTTCTTGTCCATCTATTGAGTTTGCATATTCTTAAATATATTTAAACAACACATTCAATGAGTTTTCATCTATGATAGATCATATGCCTATCTTTTTTTTGCTTTTTTCCTTTACTTTTTTTTATTAGTTAAGTGCATCTATTTAAACCAATTTATTTAGCAGATCTCATGTGCATTTATTTTCTAAATAGTTTTTCCTTTAATTTTTTTTATTGGTAAGTGCATCTATGTAACTAACATAATCATTAGTAACTAGAAAAAATTAAAATAGAATCTGCTAAAAAAAATAGATTTTTTTTTTTCATTAGTAACTAGAACCTGCTAAAATTATTCTGCCAAAATTATTTGATGATATGTCAATAGAATCATATTTTTCTAAATAGTTTTTACTTTAATTTTTTTTATTGGTTAAGTGAATCTATGTAACTAACATAATCATTAGTAACTATAAAAAATTAAAATAGAATCTGCTAAAATCTACTAATTTGCTAAAAAAAAGATTTTTTTTTTCATTACTAACTAGAACCTGATAAAATTATTCTGCCAAAATTATTTGATGATATGTCAATAGAATCATATTTTTAACAGTCCACAGTGAACATAAAATGAAACATTTAAGTTAAGAAAAGTATTCAAGAGTTTGATGCTTAATTTAATGCATTGCAAAAATGAGAATATATATACAACATTAGTTTATTACTAGTTAACTTTGTCACTTTTTGACAATAGAATCATTTTTTTGACAGTACACAGTAAACATAAAATGAGACATTTAAATTAATATATAGCAGAAAAGTATTTAAGAGTTTGATGTTTAATTTAAAATGCATTGTAAAAATAAGAATACACAAAACATTACTTCATTACTAGTTAACTTTGCCACTTTTTGACAATAGAATCATATTTTTGACAGTACACAGTGAACATAAAATGAAACATTTAAATTAATACATAGCAAAAAATTATTTAAGAGTTTGATGCTTAATTTAAAATGCATTGTAAAAAGGAAAATATACAAAACATTAGTTCATTACTAGTTAACTTTATCACTTTTTGACAATAGAATCATATTTTAGACAGTACACACTGAACATAAAATAAAATATTTAAATTAATACATAGCAAAAAACTATTTAAAAGTTTGATGCTTAATTTAATCCATTGTAAAAAGGAGAATATGCAAAACATTAGTTCATTACTAGTTAACTTTGCCACTTTTTTTCCATCTATTTTGAGAAATCAAATATGAGACAATAATTGGTATTTTGAATTCCAAAATTATGAAATATATATATATATATATATATATATATATATATATATATATAATCAAAGTTTGAACAGTTACATTGTAAAATACATAAGTTCTACATCCATTTTAGGATGATAACAAAAACTAAGATGTTTAACTCAAAAATTCTAAACTCTAAGCCATCGCTTTAAGATAGATCACTTCATACATGAAATTCAAACCTGCAAAAAAAAAAAGATTTCAAAATAAAAAAATTACAATTCAAACATGCGAAATAATACATAATTCAAAAATTGTAATTAAAAAAAAATGACATACATACCAAAAGAGTTAAGTGTCATCCTCCAACACAATTTTTCCCACAAAATATATTGTAAACATATTTTCCACCAAATATAATTTACACATCTGTAAAAATAAAAAACATAATAAAAAAAGAAATAATACATATTAGCATATACACTGTAACTAAATATTAAATAAACAATAAAAAATAATAGCATAACCAACCACAGTGAAACAGATTTAATATCTCGTTACTCTCCAATTAAGAGTACATGATTTAAACAATTTGTAAATATTATCTAAAATCTTAAAAAAATTTAAAGAGAAAAATTATGTTCTTGGTAAAAAAAAAAATTGAATTAGAGTTATATAATAATCTAAAAATAAATATAGAACTGTGTATGAATAAAGTTCACAAATCTCCATATTAAGTCATTCTTCCAATGAAATACTAATCTCCTTGTGGATAAATTCTCAAATCCTTTAGGTGAAATTTTCCTTGTGGATAAGCTCCCAAATCCTTCAGATGAAATTCTCCTTGTGGATAAGGTCACAAATCCTTCAGGTGAAATTCTCATCATAGGTGATGTTATTGTGTTCTTGGTAAAATAAATTGTGAGTTAGAGTTAGATAATAATTTGAAAATAAATATAGAACTGTGTATGAAGAAAATTCACAAATCTCCATATTAAGTTATTCTTCCAAAGAAATACTTATCTCCTTATGGATAAAGTCCAAAATCCTTTAGGAAATTCTCCTTGTGGATAAAGTCTCAAATCCTTCAGAAATTATCATCCTAGGTGATGTTATTTGATGATATTTACGCAACAATAAAATACTAATCTCCTCGGCAGTTAAATACTTCTCTTTTCTTCTTCTAAAATGGTCATATAATCAAATTCCATGATGCTCTTTCAAACTGAAGGATTCATAAATCTCCATATTAAGTTATTCTTCAAAAAAACTACTTATTATCTAAAAAAGTTCACAAATCTCCATTTTAAAAACCATTCTTCCAAAAAATACTTATCTTCTCTTTATTTGGTGGAATAGATGTTCTCATATAATCTTGCATGTACATGAAGAAAACACAAATATGCACATGTATATTAAGTCATTATTCAAAAACCATTTAAATGGGATGTATTTATATTAAATATAATGAAATTCTCTTTGAAATTATGTGAGTTAGCTCACATATACAATATGTGTGAGCTTATTTGTAAATCTATTTGAATGTTGGTTTTTGTGATTAGTAACCAGTTTTGTTAAGAGTTTGACAATACCCTGACAAGAATGAATTCACTTCGTTGTATCTAGAAAACACGAATTTTTCCATACTACGCTATTCTTGGACAAGAAAACAATGAATGCAATCGAGGAAAATTTAGAAACTTTCTCTTTTTTGATCTGCGATAGAATCTGTTCTCAAATATTCAAACATGTTCAAGTTTAAAATTAGGTCTTCATCATGATCTAACCTTAAACAAGTTTGAATGTACACCATTTAAGACAACAATAAAATTATCTAGGGGTTCTATATATTTCAAAATAATTGATCAAAGCGTTGAACAGGAAAGACTAAACTAAAAATTTGAGAAAACAAAAATTTGATAAAAGTCAAGAACATACATTTATGAATCATCCTGAATAGACACATCCTTCCCTAATATGGGTGCTTCCTCTACTTCCTCAATCCCAATCTCCCTTCCGAGCACACTCTCAGTACTCTCCTCTCCACATTAGCCTATATAACACATTTCAAATTTGAAAATTTGAAAAATTATATTTAAATGATTATAATGCATTAAATTTAAATAATTTTAAGACATTAAATGATACTTGTGAACTCCCACCCTCTTCAAACTCTCCCAATGAGAATTGAGACAGGCCTGCCCAATTAGTAGGAGATGAAATAGAGATCTATTAACAACATAACTAAGAACTAAATCTAGGATTCAATGTCTTCACAATTATACAAAATTATAAATGTTGTTAATGTCTTATTCAAAAGAGCGGAGATTGAACAACTATTAGAAAACACATAACTGATTCAACCCATCTAAATTTAAACTTGTCGAATCAAGTCCCCTACCGACTGGAGATTCGTTTCATATATCTCTAAACTACAATTAATGGCAAGAAGAACTCGATTATTTCTATAGAGACAAGGATATCTAAATCTAGAACTAGAAGTAAACTATCATAAAATGCATCAAAAATTTCCTAAATAGAACACATACCAATCTGCGGTTCAGGTCATCATTTTGAATGACCTTCTTCCAACCATCCCAACAAAATTTTCCATACTCCAAAACATCTTCTACTAACATTGTATCTAAATCCGCATCTATTTTATCAACAAATGTGGCCCGGGAATTGGCTTCTACTCGCTGACGTTTCATGCCAACATCAACACCATAAAAAATCATTTTTAAATTTTCCCCAATTGTAGTCTTGACCTCTTTGCCAACTTCTGATGTAGCCTGGAACTCTAAAAGTGGAGCAAATGCTCCTCTTGCGGGAGGTATTAAAGGTTATGGAGGCCTCAACAATGTCGCACTTCGATATGCCCCTTTGGGATCATATGTACGTCCTTTACCAGTCGCATAATATTTGGATGGTAAACTATTATAATCAGGGTGTATGTGCAAGAAAAACTCTGCAAAAACGTGTGTTGCGAAATAGTGTGAAACATCATCGTTCCACGAAAATTTCTCATATGCCGCCAAAAATATGTTATACAGATGTCCTGCAAAGTCAAGGTGCTTAAAATATTACACCTTCAATGTATTTTGCTTTGGGCCCTCTTTGAAATTGAACATGGAAATGACGTCTTCTTTTGAAACTCTATTTTTTATTTCTTCCCATTTATCAGGACCCATCACCTTTGACTTTCACCACCTCATTAGATCGAAAAAACTATCAATGGTTGGCCCCATCTTTTGATATGCATCTACAAAATTTTCCAATGAATGCAAAACAATTTGCAAACTTTGTTTTCTCTCCTGAGGGAGTTCCAAAACCACCAAATCATTTCCAACCTTGTTTTAACACTTGAGCATCGCTCAAGCGTCATTTCTTCAGTATTCCCTTCCCAAGGAAGTTCATCACCAACATCTGAAGAATAGGTGGACGTAGGGGTGTAATCTTTTGTTTCTTGATAACGCAGCCTCCTAAATCCACCTTCACCCTCTGCACCGACTTTTGAATCTTCGTGAAAACCACTCTCATTGTCGGCCCTTACTCTAAATTGATTTTCTACACACACATTTGAAAGTAACTTCAAGATTTAACCTCACATAAATTTAAATACAAAAAAATTCAACAAAAATAAACAAAATTTAGGAAACTTGCTAGAAATATTCTCTTGTCCAAAGGTATACCCTACATTATCAGGTGTAGTAGTATCAATGCACAACATATCTAAGAGTGATTCATCCATAACACTGGCTTGAGAAGGTTCTGCAGTTGATCTATTTACAGACTCGTTTGAAAATCTCCTCTGACGAGATTGTTGTTGTAGACTTGGAGTCTCAGTCGAAGAAGGAGTTCTTGTTATTCCTTATTGAGAATACCTAGATCATTTGCGAGGAATGTTTGGAGAATCCTGTGTCAACATTTCTCTTCAATATCTATCCACACTGCGGAGTTTATCAATAAAAACGCAAGTTCAAGCAATTAAAAACGTACAAGCTGTACACAAGTTCAAGAAATTAAAAACGGAAACATAAATCAAAGTTTTAATCAATCAAACTGCATAGGTACTTACCCAATAGAAGGCGCAAAGACTATACATTCAACCATGAATCAATCAACTCATATATAAGTAAGGGGTCCATAGACAACATGGCAAATTCTTATCCTTCACACACCATCCATGCACAAAAAAACATGTTATTTGAATCTATAGGTCTTTAAACACCGAAGTGACGACCGTCGATTCGACTCCTGGATGACTGCTCAGGGACAGACTGATGACTAAATGGATAAGTGACAAAAGAAAAAACCACAATCTTTTCATAATAATCAATAAAACCCGAACATAGAAGTCATTGAAATCAGAAGTTGGGTTTGCCAAGGGACTGTCATTCAACTAAGATGTTTATCATTCACAATACATATCAAACAATAAGATGCAAAGACTAAACATTCAGTCATTAATAAATCAACTAAAAGATAAGTAAGGGATAGATAACAGGACAAATTATTATCCTTCACTCATCATCCATGCACAAAAAAACAGGGCATTTGAATCTATAGGTCTTTAAACACTGAAGTGACTATAACGAACCTCATCGTTACGACAACCATTCTCGTAACAGGTGCAAATTTTTTTTTGTGTGTTTAATGTGTGTGCGCACGTGTAGAAGTAACATCACACGTGACTCTACGTCGCCACTCGATGACCAACAAGACGCAACCACGACAAAAGTAAAATTGACCACTCGTTTGTCCTACCATGCAAGGTTAGGACCTCCAAGACACATAATCAACGCTCAAGCCCAGGTTCCCATCGATTTTAACCATTTAAGGTCTCAGGGATGGCGACTGTTCTGAGGAACATGGAGGTGTCTACATCCTGCCCGACATAAGAAGACCAAGCAACTAACTGAATACAATCAAGTGCAACATAAATAAGAAGAACAAATACCTCCCTTACGGAAGGCGCGTGACAAGAGGACTCCGACAACAAAACCCAAAATACAACATTATTTAAATGAATAACAACCCTCATTTACTAGCTTCGAGTAATCGATTGTACTTGAATCAAGGTTATTACACCATAAATGTTATTAATAAAAATGAAAATTACAATAACACTGCCATGAGTTATTAAACACCTTTCATTTATCTCACATATCCGGGCCATGATTTTACAGTTATCATACCTCTTATATGCTACAACTACTAATTTATAATGACCTTACAAGATAGAACCTTCACATAACCAGGAGGAGCTCTCAATGCGATGTCATCAATGATCATGAGGTTCAATGATAATTCAGTAAAAATTAACATCACAGTTATTGGTAACATCAATTTAGTATAACAACATACATCATAAATTAAATGGCAATCTAATTAAATAAAAGTTAAATGACGTGAAAAAGGCATTATTGAATATGACAAACTATCAATGTCTCAATTCTCAATAATTAAGATAGTAATTAATTAAAGAGGTCACTATATGGGATTAGCATCATGATTATAGGAATCATCAATTGAAAATACAATTTACCCCATAATTTTAAAAATTGGCAATCTATAAAATACTAAAATTTAACATGACGATAATTAGAAAGGGCAATAATTTGAAGTGACAATATAACCTCCTAAAAATGGCATCATATTTAAAGGTCACATCATATTGGGAAGTATCAACATATCCTCAAATTTAAGATAACATCATAGCTAAAGGTATCATCATATTTGGAAGTTATAATATAATCTCATATTAAAACCACATTTCATTTAAAAGTATCCTCATAATTGGAAGTATCTCTATAACCTCACTTTTAAAAGGAACATCATATCCCAAATGGCAGTAAATCAATAGCATATTTAAAATGATACTTTTAGGAATTTCCAGAAATGACTAAAATAACGAGGTTAAGGAAAACAATAATTAAAATAACAACTAAGAACATGTCAATATATAAACGAGCTTCTCATGCAGTCAGTGGTAATAAGAAATTCGATGGGTTACCCTGAGAAGATGAAATCAAGGATTACATTTTGGCTTGGAAGGTAAAGAAAGTCAACAACGAAACAAGACACGACAAACGGGGCTCATTTATCGCATTACTAAAACTGAGGGTTTGCACTGGCAGGCTAACTGTAAAATCTGAAGGTATGCGTTGGAGCAAATTCTGAAGGTATGCGCTGGCAGGCTAGCTATGTTGTCAGTAGTTATTGAGAGATGGAAAATAAACATCCTTTAACAATCTAAAATGGGAAAAAGGCAGCGCAATCATCAACCATCGAATGACTGACAATTTCGTTGAATTCCACGCATGAAACCTGTATATAGAATCCTGCTACTACGTTCTATTTTTAATTACGTCAACTGCAGTCAATAATTACTATTATCTAGAAGCAACCTATGGCCATACACAATATGGATACAGATTGTTGGGCACAAATCTCTGAATATTTAATCACGAAATCAAGTCTTTCCATCTCCCGCAAAGGTAAACGACAACCTCGAAGATACACTGGCAAGATTTCAGGAACAAAATCCATTTGAGCTGTGAGTCAGGCCTGTGAGAAGAACGATCGATTTCAGGCAGACGCAGACACAGAAGTAAACGAAATGTAATGGGTTTCGGGTTGACATTTAGATTTTTCAATTAGGTTGGCATTCCCCAATAACACGCAGACTGTACTCAAATGCCCAGTCAATGCCCAAGATGGCAGTGGCAAAATGCCCAACATCAGGAAAAACAAAAAAGAAATATAACAATGGCAAAAACGAAAATCACCGTTGCAAACAATTTATAATGATTTCCGACCACTACGATTTAGTCTCAGTTATCAATTCTTCAGCCAGGGAAGGAGGCATTCGTGTGATCTACTGTTTGCTCAAATTTCCCCAAACACCCAACAAGGAAAAGCGCACGCAAAAATCAAATGAAAGACAAAACTGAAAGCAGCTATAATCAACGCAATGCCCAACAAGGCCAACGAAATGAAACCGAAATGAAGAACGAAATTCGACAATGATGGAAACGAATACAGACAAAATTTCGGCATACAAATGACAGTGAAATCAGAACATCTACCCCAGCAAAAGGATTCCAGAACACTATCGCTGTAGCATACTAAATGAACCATCATAACTGAAGCAACATCTTAATATAATGCATCCTAACAGCATAAAAAGGACTAGACAGTTTACTCTACCAGAAATAAAATTTCATACCGTTGCCTCTCGCTTGCTTCGGAAGACGTCCCGTGCTCCGTGTCGCGTCCCGTGCTCTGTGCCGCATCCTGCTCGCCGACCGTAGAAGGCTCACTGGTACCTCCCAGCCAAATGCTAGGGGTACTCTGCTTCCCCCTTAGCCCCCCGAGCCGCAAAGGGGCAACACAAGAACCAGAGATAACACTAGCTTCTCAGCTCGCCTCCACGGCTGAGCTACCACTCCAACACAACTTAGATAGACCCAACTCCTCACAAGCAATCCGTCAAACCACAATTCGGCAGCGTAACGTTACGCTAACCATTCCCCCTCTCTTCCTTCCTTTCCCTTTCTTTTATAGAAAAATTGAGACCCACCTCCTTTCCTAATCATTAATTAATTAATTTTTAATGACAAAACTCAAAACAATCTCCGCCGTCCAAGTGTCACTCATCCCTAGGGTTCTCCAAAAATTAATTTCTTTTTAAAAATTAAAAGACTCAATTCCCTCACTCCCCCAAAAATCGCTCCTTAAATTACTCCTAGGGTTCCTAGATCCCCTCTCATGCTTTTAATCACTTTCCTAAAATGAAGTTTCTGAATTTTAGTATCTCCTTAAATGTTGATTCCTTTTTGCTTTTTACCCTATGTCTCCTACTTTCCATTATTAAGTTTCCTTTATTACAAGTCTCCTCATTTCTAATTTTTTTTATTCCTCTCTTTTATTTTATTTTTTTTACTTTTTTTGTTTTATTTATTATATTTTTTTTTTGGTAAACCCACAATGATAAATGCGCTTAATAGTCCTTTCAATATATATATATTTTTTTAAATCCTATTTTTTTTTTTATTCCCACTCTTTAATAATTTTAATTCTTCTTTATACCTTAAACGCCATGGGTTTCACTTAATTTAACTCCCTCGTTACTTTACCCACTTTACTTTTAAGAAGACTTTAATTAACACCTAGGAGGGTTTTAGTTTACGCCCTATGTTTATTTTTTGTAGGATCTTTTCTTAGGGCTTGTCAAAATTTGTCTTAGAGATGTTTTAATTTAGGTTTTGAT
>ML790918.1:294703-309860 GCA_009831015.1 Picea engelmannii | reverse complement strand
GGATTTCTGGAGGAAACCACCACCCTTGATCGGTTTCGGTGTTGAGAGACACACCCTAGCCTATCGGAGATACCATCCAGGTATTTCATCGTACATTTCAGGAGCATTCAGTGAGGAGGGCGCAGCTTAGACAAGGAGGGCGCAAGCTATTGGAGAGATTCACAGATCTACAGTAGACTGTGGTCCTGATTGCAGATCCATTCCAACCCAGTGGGGAGCTAGCCAGGGCGCTTCCATTGAGCCAGTTTTCATCAGATTCTGACGGTGGAATCTTGGAGAGCGACCCATACAGTTGTTTAGGGCGCATGCATTCCAAACAGGTATTTGGATTTGCATGCAGGGGTTCCCCATCAGATCCAGCCAAATCCTTCCAACCCATTTGACTACGGGACGAGACAATCGTTTTGAGCTACATAGCGGCAGATTCCAACGGTGGAATCCATTGGGGCGCATTCAGTGCCCAAGGAGGGGCGCAAACCCCCCAGGGGTCTGGATCTAGTGCCGTAGAGGTCCGTTCGGGGTTCCGTCAGACATTATTTCCAGTGCAGCAGCCATGGCGCATTGATTGGAGCAGTTTTGAGGACATTCTGACGGTGGAGTTTTGAGATCTAGTTTTCCAGCTGATAGCGGTCACCGTGCTCATCCAGGATCGTTCATTTTGGTCATTCTATCCGTGCATGCAGCAGATCTGCTGCCTTCTTGCGGACACGGGTATTTCTTTGTTATTTGATTGTATTCCAGTACAGATACTTGCGATTTGACTGACGTTTAGTTTATATATTTCAGTAGGTGATTTGTATTCCCACACATGCACTGTTATTATTCATAATATTGAGTTGTTGACCTTATATGATATTGCATGCGTCATTTTATGATTGTAAGACCTTTGTTATGTTACATGAAACTATAATAACCTACATGCAACCATAATAACTGACATGCAAACACTATAAACAAAGATCGCCTACATCAAACCCTAAAATGCATCCAGAAACCCCCATTGTATCAGATCTGCATGTTAGAGAAGTAAGATCATAGCAAATATCTTGATCAACCAGATCAGGGATATTTCACTGTTTATCTGAGTCTGATTGGAATAATCGCTCCCAAATGGGAGCTGGATATACCATGCATCCTCCATTAATAAGTAGAATGTCTCAATCCATCATGAATACCTAACTTTCGGAAGTACGCAACAATCTTTGAAAAGACGCACAACCATTAAGGAATTAAAATAACTGGAATTTTGAAAGTATTCCACAGATTTAGTGAAGGGACACTTAACATTCAATAAATAAAACAAACTTATAACTCAGCTAAATTAAAGATAGCTTACATATTTTCAAGTTTAACACAGTGTTTCAATCGGTCATAAGTTTAAGGAATACTTTAATAATGCTAGAGAGAATATTTAAATAATGAAATATGTCATAGTTCATTCCATAATTTCAAGGCGACCTAAGTCTGTTCGTTGTCGCGATGTTAAGAAAAATAACCTACAGTCCTAGATCACGAGGAGAAGTTATTTCTGCCATTAGTCAATACTTCAATGCAAGGGAGCAGAGATAAAAAAAAAATCGTTCTCTTTATTTTACAGGTAGGAGAAGTAAAATCCCAACCTAGAAAAATAACGCAGACATGGATCGTTTAATTGTTTTTCAATAAATTAAAAACATAGCAGTCACAGGCCTAGAAAAATTGAATTTACTGCCAAGAATAAGAATGTTTCTTTTCTTTTTTATTATTATTATTTTTTTTCATTTCCAGGACACATTTTATAAGGATGCCAACCGGGATTTGAAAATTCATCCATGAACAAAAACGTTGGTCTAAATTGATCCATCAATTATTCACACGAGGTAAAACGAGATAACGACGAGATAAAAACAAGCCGAGGGTGAAGTAAAACTTCGCCAACAATCACATTGGTAGAGTTGGATAATCTCTTCGAGGCGCAAGACAACAATGAAGGTGGATGGCATATAGGTTCATCGTTTTTACCTCACCATCCTCGCACAGAAAAGCAGGGCATTGAGATCCATAGGTCTTTTAACGCTGAGGCGACGACCATAGATCAGGCTCCTAGCCGACTGCTCAGGTGAGGACTGGTGAACCAAGGACAAAAGGTAAACAACCAATAAGGACACCATCAATCACAGCCAGGTGGTCAATACATGTGGGAAAACGAAGGCCATAGGAGACAACAACTATCGAGCTAGGATAAGGAAAGTCCCAATCATCAATAAAAAAAAAACATCAATTTACTTTTCCATTAAATGAGCAGATCCAAGCATAAAACCTACAACATATACTATACAAATGAAAAAAGAGTATTGTTGCTTGTTCGCCCACTTTGAGTGACGACCGCGCGCTCCATACAATTCCCACTCGCTGACCATCGAGACTTCACCGGTACCTCCCATCCAATTATAGGGTTACTCTTCTTCCCCCTTAGCCCCCCGAGCCACAAAGGGGCCACACACACTATCCAGAGGTTTCGTCTACATCCTAGCTTGCCTCGCAAATCCGAGCTACCACTCCTCTCCAAGCTGGGTATCCCAACTCCCACAAGTAAATCAATCAAGTCGATATTTCTGCAACGTAATGTTACGCAAACAAAAGATGATTTTTCATCCTTCTCCTTCCTTTATTTTATAGAGTTTCGAACTTCCTTTCTTTCCTACAATCTCATTTAATTAAAGTTTTAAAAATAAATTCCTAAAATTTCCTCTCCGTACAAGTGTCCCCCATCCCCTACATTCCTCCATAAATTAATTTCTTTGATTAAGTAATTATCTTTATTTTCCTCTCCCACCTAGAGTTACTCCTATAATCACTCCTAGGTGTCCCTAAATTCTCTTACAAGTTTTAATAGTTTTAACTTTTATTAAATTGCTAATTCAATTTAAAATTAGAAAGCTCGTAAATGTAGATTCTTTACTAAGTTGACTTCCTTATTTTTCCCTTAAGTTCCCCTTTTTCTCTTTTTATGTTACATCTTTTCCCTAGTTTCCTATTTTTTTTTCCCCTCTTTCCCCTTTTACTTAGAACTCAAAAAGGCAGGTGTGGAATTTAACCCATTTTTCCTTTTATCATTAATTTAGTATATTTTAAATTATCAAAAGATAAAATAATTAATTCCCTCTTTACATTTTATAACCACAGATTTTATTTTTTAAGAATAGATTAATTTCTTACTCCCTTCATGTTACAAAATTTTATGAAGATCATAATTATTTTTAAGTGGTTTTTATTTTAATTATTATTATTTTATCTATTTATTTATTTATTCATTATTATTTTTTTAAAGGTAGACAAAATTTTACCCCTAGCGTAATTTTAGACTTAGAACTTAGATTTTGTTCCGGGCAACATTTAATTAGGGAAGTGTTTTAAAATTACTTAACATGTTATTTGCCTTTGGGCCATCTAGGTTCATCCCTCTATCATCAACAACGCGACGTGCCATTCAGAACGCACTAGGTGCTCCAAGGGTGCCACTCGCCTCATCTGTTCCTTTGCGCGATGTGCCCTTCAGGACGCACTACGTTGTCCAAGGGTGCCACTCGCCTCTTCACTGACTTGGTAGACATCAATAACCCCTAGAGTCAATACTGTGTCAGGTGAACTTGTGGGAGACTAAGGGCTTCTAAGGAATAAGGCCCCTGCCCTAATGTGCACCCCTTAGAATCATTGTGAGCGACTGTCGCAGTCTGCCCTCACGGCATCGTGGGTCCTCTCGAACTAGGTAATTGTTAACCTACAGTTCTAGCCACGGCGGGAGTGCTAGTAGGCTGTGGTAGGGCTGTTGTCCACACCTCTCCCTAAACATCTCTGGTAGTTGTGTGTGACCCCTTTACTCCATATGTGAGTCTAGTCGGCAAGCTATCATCAGCCTACATCATCAACAAATCATGTCAGAACATATTCACATCATATCATCTAGTTAGATGCACTAATATCACAGTAAAACAATCAAACCCCAATGGCACACTTCCTGACTCGATTCGGATTCCAAGGGGTTCCATCGATGCCTCTGCATCCTCAAGGTCCAAAACCCTGCACACTCAGTAAAACTGAGTCAATAACACCTATCTATGTCAAAGCGGTAAAACCACATGTCATCATCCCATAACGCCTCATAATCAACATCAAAATGTTTTAATAGCATAATAATCCAAATCACTTGCGATAAAGTGTCCTCAAAGAATAAGTTCACTCAGTGTGCTAGAGCGGGATGTTACATACACCCCCTCTTGGTCTAAACTTCGTCCGGAATTTTCATAGTATAAATGCCAAAATATACTGTATCACAGTATCATATGCCTATCTATCAAACAAAAATGGAAATTGCTGGCACATATCATATGCATCCTTCCAGGTCGTCGAGTGCGGATTATAATTGGTCCACTGGACCTTGATCTGATCTATCGTTCGACATCGTAGCTGTCAAACGCGATGATCCAAGATGTGGACTGGCTCAACCATGAGTGCTCCCTCGTCTAATACCTGCAAGGAACTCATGTCAATAACATGTGTAGGATCACTAATATAATGTCTCAAAATAGATACATGAAGAACATCGTGCATACGCCTCAAAGAATCAGGCAAGGCTAGTTGATAGGCCACGAGCTCCTTTCTCTCCACAATATTGAAAGGTCCCATGAACCTAGGAGATAATTTAGCTCCCTTCCCAAACTTGATCGAACTCTTATGCGGTTTAACCCGCAAGAAGACTTGATCATCAACCTCATAACTACGGTCGACACGGTGTGCATCGACATAAATCTTTTGTCGATCCTGCGTTTCTTTAATCCTTTGTCTTATTGTTTGCATTTTCTCTTCCATTTTTTGGATCGCTTCTGGTCCCACCAGGACCCTATCCTCAAGCCGATCCCAACTCAAGGGTGTCCTACATGGTCACCTGTAAAGAAACTCGAAAGGTGCCATCTTAATGGTGATCTGGTAACTGTTGTTGTAAGTGAACTCCACTAGTGGCAAGAATTCTTCCCAATACTTTTGTTGGTCCATCATGTACATGCGCAAAATGTCCTCCAAGGTTTGATTTGTTTGTTCAGTCTGTCTGTCAGTCTGTGGGTGATACGCAGTACTAAAGTTAAGTTGGGTTCCCAAGACCTCTTGGAAACTCGTCCAAAATTATCCAGTAAACACTAATCCTCGATCGGATATAATCCTCTTAGGAACACCATGTAGCCTCACAATATCACTAATGAAAACTCTAGCTATGTTAGGTGCTTGATACATCATACACACAGGAATAATGTGAGCACTCTTCGTCAGAGTGTCTACTACTACGAAAATCGAGTGATGTCTCCTTGCCATCAATAGCAATCCAACAATAAAATCCATCGAAATAACTTCCCATTTTGATTCTGGAATAGCATGTGGTTGTAGTGATCCTGTTGGGTATCTATGTTCAGCCTTTACTTGCTGACATTCTAGACATCTGGCCACATAGTTGACTATGTCTTCCTTCATTCCCTTCTAGAAGATTAAGGGTTTAAGGTTTTCCCTCATCTTCGTGACTCCCGGGTGAGCCATGTATACTTCTTTATGAGCCTCGCTTAGGATCAACATCCTCAACTCATCATTTGGAAGTACGTAGATCTGACTTTTAAACCTTAATAAGCCATCACTATCAAATGAAAATCCCTCAAATCGTGGTACCATCATTGTGTTTTGTCCCATAAAACCCTCGACCTCTTTGTACCAGTCATCGTCATGCTGTAAAGTTAGAATCTTTTCACGTAGATTCGTCTGAAGAGGCAACACTGAAAATATGCATGGTATTCGACTCAATGCATCTACCACCCTATTCATTGTCTCTTTTATGTAAGTAATCTTGAAATCGTACTCGCTAAGCAATTTTGACCAACGTCATTGTCGCACGTTCAGGTCACTTTGCGTAAATATGTGTTGTAGTTCACAATGGTTAGTTCTTAGTTCAAATTTTCATCCAACAAGGTAGTGTCTCCAAACCTTCAAGGCATATACGATGGATAATAAATCCAAATCATGTGTCACGTAGTTCTCCTCGTGCCTTCTCAGTTTCCTCGAAATGTAAGCAATCACTCATCCGTCTTGCATCAAGACTCTGCCTAAGCCTTCCTTGGATGCGTCAGTGCATACCAAGAAGTCTGCGTCCATGTTTAGGAACATGGACCTTTAGTATCGGTGCCATTGTCAACAATTCCTTGAGCCTCCAAAATGCTTCCACACATTTCTCGGTTCAAACAAACTTCTTGTTCTTCTTCTGCAACTCCGTGATCGGATTTGCTATCTTCAAAAATCCCTCGACGAACCGTCGATAGTATCCTACTAAACCCATGAAGCTACGCACTTCCGGGACATTCATCAGTGCAAGCCATTCCATAATAGCCTCGACCTTCACTGGATCCACGACGATGCCTTCGCTAGAGATGACATGCCCTAAGTAGTGAATCTTCAATTGATAAAATGAGCATTTGGACAACTTCCCATACAATTTGTGCTCTCGCAAACACTGTAGTACCAGGTGCAAGTGCTCGTCATTCTCCTCCGTCGTCTGAGAGTAGATCAAAATATCATCAATGAATACTTCGACAAACTTGTTCAAGTACTCGCGGAACACCCCGTTCATCAAACTCATAAATACCCCTGGGGAATTTGTCAATCCAAATAGTAAAATAGTAAACTCATAATGTCCAAACCTCATATTAAAGGCGGTCTTAGGGACGTCATCCTCCTTGATCTGTAACTGGTGATACCCTGATCGCAAATCGATCTTGGAGAACATTGTTGCACCCTTCATTTGATCGAACAAATCATCAATTCTCGACAATGGATATTGATTCTTGAACGTGGCCTTTTTCAGTTGATGGTATTCAATGAAAAGCCTCCATGATCCATCGTTCTTTCATATGAAAATAACAGGTGCACCCCACGGTGACACACTAGGACGTATCAGTCCTAGGTCCAACAACTCCTTCAGTTGCATTTTCAACTCTTGTAACTCCGGGGTCGACATCCGATAAGGCATTCTTGCTATCGGTTCAGTCCCCAGTTTTAGGTCTATGGTAAACTCCAATTCCCTTTCCAACGGCATCGCGGGTAACTCCTCTAAAAATACGTCTGCAAACTCTCTCACCACCAGAAGGTTTTCTAAACCTTCCACGATTCCCTTCTCGTTTAACGCAAGGATCACATAAAGCTTGTACCCCTTGCGCATTCTCTTCCAAAGTTGCAAGGAAGAGATGAACCTCAGGGAAACTCTCTGGTTCCAGCCTAAAATCACACGTATATGCCCCTCGTCATTGACCAAGCTCAACTATTTTGTCTTACAGTTGAGTATAGCCTCATGCGATTCCAACCAGTCCATACCAATCACGACATCATAAGATCCTAAGATCATGACGTACAGGTTGGCCCTTGTGAAAAACTCTCCTAGGTTAAGGATACATCCAGTAACCTTTCCTCCTACCTTTTTCTTGGCTCTCGAATCCATCTCCACGAAGCTAAACTCATCCTGCTCGACTGCCTTTACCTTAATCCTTTTTAGCACTGCACCAGAAATGAAACTCTTGGTAGCACCAGGATCTATCAAAATACTAAGGGTCTGGTCAGCAACGATACCTGTCGTCTCGAGCACAATCGATTGGTTCTATGCCTGGCAGTTATTCACCGCTGCATGAATCCAATGGGCCTTGCCTATATCTCCCATGGTAGTGGGTCCGACTGATCCATATGCTCTAGTACTCTCCACCGGGCAGTCGCACTGGTAGTGTATCTCCCCACATGTCGAAAAACCCTTCTTCGGCCCAGTAGTCCTGGTACCCAAAGTAGAAGATGACAACCCACCAGCCTGGAATCCTCGTCTGTTCTGTTGAATAGGCCTAAACTGTTGCTACTATGATCGACACTACTGCTGATGCTGTGGTCCCTGATAAGGTGTCCACTACTGAGGTGTCAGTCGCCGAGGTGTAGTGAAATTGGATCCCCTCTGGAAGCTGCGATATCCCGACGTATGTCTGGTTGATGTCTGATGCCGCTGTGCTCAAGATGGAACCTGCCCTGCTGGTCTTGCTGGAGTCCTGGTCTGACCCCCGTTGATAATCTCCTCCTCTGCTATCAGGGCATTCTAGAAGGCATCATGCAAGGTTTGAGGCATCAAAATCCTAACCTTTGCACGTAGGTCATCGTTAAGGCCGAACACGAACCTGTTGAACTTAAGTTTCTCAGTGTTAAGGTGCGGATCATACCAGAGTAGCTCCATAAAATGGGCCTCGTATTCGGGCACTGAACGACCTCCTTATCATAATGCATTCAACTCATTGAGTTGATGCTCAATGAATTCCTCTGAAAGGTACCTCTCTCAAAACCGTTCCTCGAATAGTTCCCATGACACGTCTTTGACGACCATGTTCAGTTGTGGTACGAGTGTCTTCCACAATAGAAGAGTGCTTCCCTTCAGTTGAAAGACCTCCATGTGGACCTTCATGTTGGAGGTATAATCAGGAAGTGTGAAGCACATCGCCATATTCTCCAACCATGCCTCGGCAACTGCGCTGTCTAGGGCACCAAAGAACTCAGGAAATTTGACCTTCTTGAGTTCACGGTGAATTGTACCAGTACCGGCTAGAGCGCGCGGTGGAACCTCATATTCGTCCAAATGGTTGATCAGTGCCTTGGACATGCATTGAAAAGATCTCATCATTCCGACTACATCACCCACTGCTATCTGCTCTTGTCCGAGAACCTTCTCGTCTCCCTAGGGGTTAGACTCCTCAGGCATGGATGCTACTAGAGGCATCATGCCTCCTCCCCTAGCACCCCGTCGTCTGCCTCTGCAGCGTCCTCTAACGATGATTACCTGCACGAACACAAGTCAACTCGATTAGAAACAGTATAATCAAATCACATCAATGAAATCCATAGCGATCCCAAGTCGTGGGTTGAGTCCACTCTGATACCATATGTAACAGACCTCCAGTTTAGTTACGACAACAAACCTCTCATAACAAGTGCAATTTTTTTTTTGTGTGTGCGTGTGTACAAGGGTAATAAAGACGTTATACTCTGTGTCGCAACACGATGACGAACATGACACATGCAACTGCAACAACAACCTAACGACCTAAGACACACATCAAGCATCTGGAAGCAACGAACGACAATCAACCGATGAAAAATAAGACTGTCTACCCGTCCGTCCTACCCTGCAATGGTTAGGACCTCTGGGACACATAAGCAACCCTCAAGCCCAGGTTCCCATCGATTTTGACCATTTAAGGTCTCATGGCTGGTGACTGTTCTGAGGAACCAGGAGGTGTCTACATCCCACCTGACATAAGCAGACCAAGCCTACTAAGCTAAGGGCAATCATTCTAACAACCCCATGCACCCAAAACAATTACACAAGTAACTAGAATCTCTTACAGTGATCAAACCAGGCACATTAATTCTTACAAGACCAAGTAGGAACATTAATTAGAAAGAACTTCAACACCCTCAACGGGAAGCGCAAGATAAAAATGACTTCGCCAATATCCCTGATCAATCGTCGTGTCAATCTAGTCAAAAGTTATTGCATGTTTTAATCATCTATTATGAGCCCAAGTTAGCACGTCTAAAATGCAGAATATCCTTAAGGTACAATCTAATTTGGCCAAGTAAAACAAATTCATTTGCGCAATTCTAAATTACAAGTGTCAACAGAGTACCATCTAAATCAACATATAAAGGACATTACTAAGAAAGTTTAAATCTTCGACTGGATTAATAATTAAAACTATAATTAATCATTAATTAAAATATAACTAGCCCGTCTAAATTATAAACTAGCCATTCATTATAAACTTGCAATATTTTTAAATTCGAATTGAATGAAGCATGTACCCAACACCACATAAGGATGACAAGGCAGGTTAGAAAAATTAAGAAATTGTACTTATTCTAAAAGACATTACATTTTATACAGTATCCAATAACATTTAATAATCTTTCTTTTTACTCAACCTATATTAACTTAGCTATGGAAATTTAAATCTTTGAAAGATAAGGGTGAGCGTTTCTTGAACCAAACTATTCATAACAAGAACTATTGAACCAATCTATTTATAAAAAGAATTATGAATGTATCATTTCTATTCTTGGATGTAAAGAAAATTTGTGTATGTAATGGATCTAGGTTAAGCAATTATATCTTGTAAGGCTATGGAATAATTATATCAACCATAAAATCTCTTATTATAAATCTAGATAAATATTTCACATATTCAATGTTAGTTACATAACGCTCAAAACCAAATTGCCATAAAAACTGTTATCATGAATATTGCGTCCATAAAAAGTTCCATAAAAATTGCTACCATAATTATTGCTACCATAAATTTGCCATAAAGCTCACCATAAAAATTACTTACCAGTCACGCCATAGAGATTGCTACAAGTTTGCATTAATAATAGCTACCATAAAAGTTTCCATGCTTCCTCTCGTAGGGTTTGCGGTGATTATTTTCGCACGGTCCTATTTCAAGAGTGCAGTTGTAACGGCCTCCTCGTTACGACAACAACTTTGAATGTAGGTGCAATTTTCTTTTTTTGTTTAAGGTGTGTGCGCGTGTGTAGAAGTAACAACACACTTGACTCTACCTCGCCACTCAACAACCAACAAGACACAACCACGAAGTTCAGCACAAGAAGACTGAAGGCATTCAACGAGTAACTGCAACCATATACGACCATAGGCAGAGGATGCACAACACAAACATTAAGACATACTGGGGGTGCACAGTAAGAACACAGAAGGAAGAATTCATGGTGTTAGGGTTACTATTTCTGCACAGGAAAGAAGGGCGTTTATTCTTATGTATTCTCGTAAGAAGATTAGACAGGCTCTTGGCTGACTGCTCAGGAAGAAACTAGTAACCCAACCTAGAACAGGACGCAAGAAAGACGAACAAAACAGGACGACCCCGACATATTAAAGTGACAACAAGCAATAAACTCCCCTAGACATGAGGCATACAACTAGCAGCCGTGAGCAAAAAATGACACAGGTGTTATGTACAGTACAGTCAGATATGGAAGAATCCAACAGTAGAGTTTACTATTTCTGCACAGAAAAGCAGGGCTTTTAGTCTTATGTCTTCTCGAAAGAATATTAGATAGGCTCCTGGACGACTCCTCAGGCAGAAACTAGTAATCTCTGTCAGGTGTGTCACAAGAATGGAAACCCTGCCTTTAAAGGGCCCGAGACTCTTGATACGGCACTGGATTCCTTATATAGAAAAATCACACACACAGACATGTCTCCTAAGGCTACCCGGGGGTGACGATATCCCGCCCGACAACTAACCAAGCAACCAACTGAATACTCTCGAGTGCAACATAAACAAGAAGGACAACTGCGTCATTTATGGATGGCGCATGACAAGAAGGACTCCGACAACGAACACCCAAGTTCAACATTGTTTAAATGAACAACCACCCTAATTGAATAACTCGGAGTAATTTATGGTACGTAAGTCAAGTTATTGCACCATATATATTATTAACAACAATAAAAATTACAATAACCCTATCATGAAATATTAACCATCCTTCATTTATATCACCTATCTGGACCAAGATTCTGCAAATACAATACCTCTTATATGCTACAACCCCCAAAATGATAATGACCTTCCAAGATGAAATCGTTCAATTAACATGAGGAGCTCACAATGCGATGTCATCAATGATCATAGAGTTCAATAATAATGCATTAAAAATAACATCATAATTATAGGTAATCATCAATTGAAATATCAAATACCTCATAACTAAAGGTGGCAATCTGTAAAATAATAACATTTAAAATGATACTCATTAAAATGGGCCATGATTGGAATTACAAACTATCAGTATTACAAATGACGATAATTAAAGCTAACACTTAATTAAGGATGTCATTATATAGAATTACATCATAAGTATAGGTGACCTCCATTTAGACATAACGATTTACATCAGAATTAAGAATGGCTAATCTATAATAATATAAAAAAATATTAAATGAAAATAACTAAAAAGGACAATAATTGAAACGACAACTATCAGTATTATGAATGACAATACTTAAAGATAGCAATTAATTAAGAATATCAACATATGGAATGACATCATAATTATAGGTGACATTAAATTGAAAACAACGATTTACATTAGAATTAAAAATGGCAAGCTATAATGGCATCTTTTAATCTAAATTACAACATTTAATTTTTTTATATTAAATACAACCTTATATACTTAATTACATCATTTAATTATAAAAAGGAAACTGGCGTTCTATCATGACCACATTAATTTGCATTACAACATTTAATATCTAATATTAAATATCACGTTCTATATCGATTACAGCGTTTATTTAGAGAATGAAAACTGACATTATAAAATGACCACATTAATCTTGCTTTACAACATTAAAATTTAATTATTAAATCCAACATTCTAGGATCTGTTGCAGCGTTTAAATAGGGAATGTGAACTGACAGTTTAAAAGACAACCTTTTAATAAACGCATTGAATAACCCGCAACCCTTAAACATATCTGGGACCCTCCTTCAAATTTCAGGAGAAAACAACGTTGAAAACAACTACAGAAACTTGACAAACTCCCAGAATAAGTAAACCATTCCACAGCAGTTGCCAGAAGATAAAATGATGGCCAGAAGACAAACGGATTGCCAGGTTAAACGATTGATGGGAGACCATAAGGATACAATCAGAAGGGAGCCAATTTATAATTGTATTTGATAATTGGTTTTGGCTTTGTCATTAATCACAACCTGTGGCATTACAACGACCCATTTTACGGATATAAAAACGCAACTGTATACCAAAAACACCGAATATAACAGTATACGAAAACACCCAAGAAAAGTGGCAAAATGCCCAATATAACAGTGGCAAAAAACGCCCAATAACAGTTGCAACAATGCCCAATATACAGTTGTCGAAACGCCCAATAACAGTTGCAAAAACGCCCAATATACAGTTGCCAAAAACGCCCAGTAACAGTTGCAAAAACGCCCACTGTATATGATCAAACGACCAATGTAAGAATTTGCTCACTGTGGGTGATAAATACGCCCAAATACAAGAATGGCTTATGGTATCTAATGAAAACGCCCAACATGAGAATTCTCACTGTATATAATCAAATCGCCCACCGTATTTAATAAAAACGACCAAGGTAAGAATTTCTCACAGTGTGTAATAAAAACGCCCAAACACAAGAATTGCCCACGGTATAAAATGAAAATGCCCAACGTAAGAATGCTCATTCTGAAGGAGAACGCAGACCCCGCACATAGAGGTAAACACCATCACATACAATGGAATCCATTAAAACGCAGATCCTTCGAGCCACATACCAGAAAGCAGAATGACCAACGAAGTCCATGCATGCATAGAAATTCAATCAAGACGCGGAGAAAATCACAAAAAAAAATGAAGGAATTTACATTACATTAACGCAGAGATTAATGGCCAATGTCGGCGGATAAATCAATAGAGACAAGTCTACCGGCAAGGGTGATTTCACAGATAATTACAATTTCATCACTCAGCAATCGTTTAAAAATTTCAGGAGGTTCCACAAACATTGTAAAAATTTATTCTATGTAAATCGTCCAGGAAAACGACAAATGCAGCAACCCTTAAATCATTTTAATGCCATTTCACTTTTCCAACAACAGTCAGATCTACATCAGTTCTATTGTCTTCTATTCTACCAAATAATCAACCATACCTTAGCCTCTTCGCCTGCCTTGAAGGATGACCACGCCTCGATTGATGTCCCATGCTCCTTGCCGCTCCTGCTCGCTGACCATAGCGACCTCACCGGTACCTCCCAGCCAATTGCTAGGGGTACTCTACTTCCACCTTAGCCCCCCGAGCCGCAAAGGGGCCACACAAGATCCAGAGATAAGACTAGCTTCTCAGCTCGCCTTCAAGGCTGAGCTACCACTCCAATACAGCTGAGATACACCCAACTCCTCACAAGCAATCCGTCAAGCCACAATCCGGCAGCGTAACGTTACGCTAACCGTTCCTCCCCTTTTCTTCCTTCTTTTCCCCTTCTTTTATAGAAATTTGAGACCCACCTACTTTCCTAAATCATTATTAATTTAATTTTTAATGACAAACCTCTAAAAATTCTTTGTCGTCCAAGTGTCACTCATCCCCATGGTTCTCCAAAACTTAATTTCTTTTTAATAATTAAAAGACTCAATTCCCTCACACCCCCTAAAGTCGCTCCTAAAATTACTCCTAGGGTTCCTAGATCCCCTCTCATGCTTTTAATGACTTTCCTAAAATGAAGTTGTTGATTTTTAGTAACTCCTTAACTGCTGATTCTTTTTTTCTTTTTACCTTATTTCTATTAATTGTTCATTTGCTTTATTTTTATTTTATTTTATTTTATATATAATTTTTATTTTATTTTAAACCCAAAAAGATAAATGCACTCATTAAACCTTTCATTGTATTTCTAAAATCCTAACTTTTATACTCCCACACTTTACTAATTTTGATTCTTCTTTATAATTTATAAGCCATGGGTTTTACTTAATTTATCTCCCTCATTACTTTACCCCCTTTAATTTTAAGAAGACTTTAATTAACACCTAGGAGGGTTTTAGTTTACGCCCTTATGTTTATTTTTGTAGGATCTTTTCTTAGGGCTTGTCAAAATTTATCTTAGAGATGTTTTAATTTAGGTTTTGATTTGAACTGGGCGACAATTAATTAGGGGAGGCATTGTAAGAATTTATCATGCGTTAAGGTCTTAGGGTCATCTAGGTTGTCTCATCATCATCACCAATGCGACGTGCCCTTCAGAACGCACTACGTGCTCCAAGGGTGACACTCGCCTTGTTTTCTTTTGTTGTGCGACGTGCCCTTCAGGATGCACCACGTGCTCCAAAGTTGCCACTCACCAACTTGTGTTTCTTTCGTGCGACGTGCCCTTCAGGATGCACCACGTGCTCCAAGGGTGTCACTCGCCAACTGGTGTTTCTTTTGCGTGACGTGCTCTTCAGGATGCACCACGTGCTCCAAGGGTGCCACTCACCGACTTGACGGATTGGTAGACATCTATAACCCCTGG
>ML790918.1:272061-285269 GCA_009831015.1 Picea engelmannii | reverse complement strand
GGGTTTTAGTTTACGCCCTTATGTTTATTTTTGTAGGATCTTTTCTTAGGGCTTGTCAAAATTTATCTTAGAGATGTTTTAATTTAGGTTTTGATTTGAACTGGGCGACAATTAATTAGGGGAGGCGTTGTAAGAATTTATCATTCATTAAGGTATTAGGGTCATATAGGTTGTCTCATCATCATCACCAATGCGACGTGCCCTTCAGGATGCACTACATGCTCCAAGGGTGGCACTCACCTTATTTTCTTCTGTTGCGCGACGTGCCCCTTAGGATGCACCACATGCTCCAAAGGTGCCACTCGCCAACTTGTGTTTCTTTCGCGTGACGTGCCCTTCAGGATGCACCACCTGCTCCAAGGGTGCCACTCGCCAAATGGTGTTTCTTTTGCGCGATGTGCCCTTCAGGATACATCACATGCTCCAAGGGTTTCACTCGTCGACTTGACGGATTGGTAGACATCTATAACCCTTGGAGTCAACACTCCGCCAGGTGAAATTGTGGGAGACTAAGGGCTCTAAGGAATAAGGCCCCCACCTTATTGTGCGCCCCTTAGAATCATCGTGAGTGACTGTCGCAGTCTGCCCTCACGTCATCATGGATCCTCTCGAACTAGGTAATCGTTAACCTACAGTCCGAGTCACGGCGGGAGTGCTAGTAGGCTGTGGCAGGGCTGTTGTCCACACCTCTCCCTCATCCTCTTTGGAAATCATGTGTGGCCCCTTCACTCAATATGTGAGTCTGGTCGACAAGCTATCATTAGCCTACATCATCAACCATCATGTCAGAACATGTCAACAACATATCATCAATCAATATCATATCATCAAAACAAAGCAATATCACCGTAAATGAATCAACCCAAATAGCACACTCCCTGACTCAATCCGGAGTCCAAGGGGGTTCCACCGATGCCTCTGCATTCTCAAGGTTCCAAAACCCTGCACACTCAACAAAACCGAGTCAATAGCACCTGTCTACATCAAGTAGTAAAACATCATGTTGTCTATCAGAATGCATCATAATCAAGCATAAATGTATTAATAAAAGAAAGGTCCAGATCACTTGTGAGCAAGTGTCCTCAAAGAATACGTTTTGTAAGTGTGCCAGAGCGGGATGTTACAGCAGTATTGGATTTTCGGAAGAAGAATTTGACAATAGATCATCAGGGCATCAAGGCAAAGTTGGACGGAGCGAGTAGAGGAAGGATAGGATAGAAATTTTAGATGATAGGGGCGAGAGAGTAATTGTGGTCAAGGTTGGCGATGAGGAACCAACCTTTATTGCTAAACGACGTCTTGGGATAATGAAGTTTAATGTCCCAATGAGCAGACAAACTGCATCAAACTTCTTATTCTTGCTTTAATAGTGTATTTGTGAGTCAAGGCCATAAATATCATGATTTAGGATATCATTTGATGTGAGGTTGAATTTCATCAGCATTGTATTTAATAAAGGCTCGGAATTTGCAACATTAATTTATAACGAAATCACTCTTTCTGTACAATAATTTAGGGTGTTTAAGGACTAAATTAGTCACTGTTATAGCAGATCTTGAATTGGGTCATGTCGAGCAGTTGGATGAGTGAATCCAAGAGATAGACATAGATTCCTCGGTGGCCTGTCTCTGGACGATTTGCTATAATTCAGTTTTAATTTTATGATTCTTAGTTGCAATTTGGCTAAATGTTTGCGTAAATAAATAAAATTACTTGAGGTTGATATTCCCTGCCTCGAGCTGGAGAAGGGTGACAATAATCAGTTGGGTAAATTCAATTGATTTATATTTTTAAATAATACTTATACGACCAGAAACAATATATAAATTCTGCATAATCACTGTTCGTCTGAGTCTGATTGGAATAGTTGCTCCCAAATGGGAGCTGGATATACCATGCGTCCTCCACTGATAAGTAGAATGTCTCAATCCATCATGAATACCTAACTTCCGGAAGTACGCAACAATCTTTGAAAAGACGCACAACCATTAAGGAATTAAAATAAGTGGCATTTTGAAAGTATTCCATAGATTTTGTGAAGGGACACTTAGCATTCAATAAATCAAACAAACTTATAACTCAGCTAAATTCAAGATAGCTTACATATTTGCAAGTTTAACACAGTGTTGCAATTGGTCATAAGTTTAAGGAATACTTTAATAATGCTAGAGAGAATATTTAAATAATAAAATATGTCATAGTTCATTCCATAATTTCAAGGCGAACTGAGTTTGTTCACTGTCACGATGTTAAGAAAAAGAACCTACAGTCCCAGATCACGAGGAGAAGTTATTGCTGTCATTACTCGATACTTAAATGCAAGGGAACAAAGATAAAAAAAAAATAATTGTTCTCTTTATTTTACAGGTAGGAGAACTAAAATCCCAACCCAGAAAAATAACGTAGACATGGATCATTTAATTGATTTTCAATAAATTAAAAACATAGCAGTCACAGGCTTAGAAAAATTGAATTTATTGCCAGGAATAACAATGTTTCTTTTCATTTTTATTATTATTTTTTTTCATTTCCAGCACACATTTTATAAGGATGCCGACCGAGATTTGAAAATTCATCCATGAACAAAAACATTGGGCTAAATTGATCGATCAATTATTCACACGAGGTAAAACAAGATAATGACGAGATAAAAACAAGCCGAGGGTGAAGAAAAACTTCACCAACAATCACATTGGCAGAGTTAGATAATCGCTTCGAGGTGTAAGACAACAACCGAGGTGGACGACAGATAGGTTCATCATTTTTTCTTCACCATCCTCGCACATAAAAGAAGGGCGTTGAGATCCATAGGTATTTTAATGCTAAGGCGACGACCATAGATCATGCTCCTAGCTGACTTCTCAGGCGAGGAATGGTGAACCAAGGACGAAAGGTAAACAACCAATAAGGACACCATCAATCAAACCCAGGTGGTCAAGACATGCGGGAAAATGAAGTCCATAGGAGACAACAACTATCGAGCTAGGCTAAGGAAAGTCCCAATCATCAATAAAAAAAAAACATCAATTTACTTTTCCATTAAATGAGCAGATCCAAGCATAAAACCTACAGCATATACTATACAAATGAAAAGAGAGTATTGTTTCCTGTTCGCCCGCTCTAAGTGACGACCGCACGCTCCATGCAACTCTCGCTCGCCGACCGTCGAGACTTCACCAGTACCTCCCATCCAATGCTAGGGGTACTTTTCTTCCCCCTTAGCCCCCCGAGCCGCAAAGGGGCCACACACACTATCCAGAGGTTTCATCTAGTTCCCAGCTCGCCTCTCAAGGCCGACCTACCACTCCTCTCTGAGCTGGGTATCCCAACTCCCACAAGTAAATTAGTCAAGTTGATATTTCTACAGCGTAACATTACACAAACAAAAGATGATCCTTCATCCTTCTCCTTCCTTAATTTTATAGAGTTTCGAACTTCCATTCTTTCCTACAATCTCATTTAATTAAAGTTTTAAAAATAAATTCCTAAAATTTCATCTCCGTACAAGTGTCCCCCATCCCCTACATTCCTCCATAAATTAATTTATTTAATTAAGTAATTATCTTTATTTCCCTCTCCCACCTAGAGTTACTCCTATAATCACTCCTAGCTGTCCCCAAATTCTCTTATAGGTTTTAATAGATTTCCCTTTTATTAAATTGCTAATTCAGTTTAAAATTAGAAAGCTCTTAAATGTAGATTCTTTACTAAGTTGACTTCCCTCTTTTTCCCCTGTTATGTTACCTCTTTTCCCTAGTTTCCTAATTTTTATTTTTTTTCCCTCTTTCCCTTTTTACTTAGAACTCAAAAAGGCAGGTGTGGAATTTAACTCCTTTTTCCTTTTATCATTAATTTAGTATATTTTAAATTATCAAAAGATAAAATAATTAATTCCCTCTTTACATTTTATAACCACATATTTTATTTCTTAAGAATAGATTAATGTCTTACTCCCTTCATGTTACAAAATTTTATGAATATCATAATTATTTTTAAGTGGTTTTTATTTTAATTATTATTATTTTATTTTATTTTATCTATTTATTTATTTATTTATTTTAAAGGTAGACAAAATTTTACCCCTAACATAATTTTAGACTTAGAACTTAGATTTTGTTCTGGGCAACATTTAATTAGGGAAGTGTTTTAAAATTACTTAACATGTTATTTGCCATAGGGCCATCTAGGTTCATCCCTCTATCATCAACAATACGACGTGCCCTTCAAGACGCACTAGGTGCTCCAAGGGTGTCACTCGCCTCATATGTTCCTTTGCGCGATGTGCCCTTCAGGACACATTACGTGGTCCAAGGGTGCCACTCACCTCTTGACTAACTTAGTAGACATCAATAACCCCTGGAGTCAATACTCCTCCAGGTGAACTTGTGGGAGACTAAGGGCTTCTAAGGAATAATGCCCCCGCCTTATTGTGTGTCCCTTAGAATCATCATGAGCGACTGTCGCAGTCTTCCCTCACGACATCGTGCATCCTCTTGAACCAGGTAATCATTAACCTACATTTTGAGCCATGGCGGGAGTGCTAGTAGGCTGTCGCAGGGCTGTTGTCCACACCTCTCCCTAAACATCTTTGGTAGTCGTGTGTGACCTCTTTACTCCATATGTGAGTTTGTTCGGTAAGCTATTGTCAGCTTGCATCATCAACAAATCATGTCAGAACATATTCACGTCATATCATCTAGTCAGATGCACTAATATCACAGTAAAAAAATCAAACCCCAATGACACACTCCTTGACTCGATCTGAAGTCCAAGGGGTTCCATCAATGCCTCTACATCCTCAAGGTCCAAAACCCTACACACTCAGTAAAACCGAGTCAATAGCACATGTCTATGTCAAAGAGGTAAAACCACATGTCATCATCCCATAACGCTTCATAATCAATATCAAAAAGTTTTAATAGCATAATAATTTGGATCACTTTTGAGCAAGTGTCCTCAAAGAATAAGTTCACTCAGTGCGCCAGAGCGGGATGTTACAAACTAGGTATCTAATGTAGAGGCACAAGAGACTACTAACATGAAATAAAATACATGCTACCTATGATTTCTTCAAACTCTAGTCAAATTCACCTATGGCTTAATGGGGGTTGGCATAAAGATGCCAATTCTTGGCTAAATCGTTTGAGAATGGAGAAGGAGATCACTCTACAGAACATTGATATACCATTAAAAATACTATTAAATCGAAATTCAATGCAATATCAATACTTATCAAGAGTTTTTGTTAACTAGAAGGTAGGGATAAAATGTGGCTTCTAACATAAAAACTTCGATATGATATGGGTTTTCATTAGAAAATGTTTCTACTATGAGTGGATATATCACTAGTGTTAGGTCACATGGCCCTCATAAGTAATAAATGAGTATAATAATTAGTTCCCATCTAAGACTCTTTTATTTCTATAAATTAGACTTCATCATTGAAAATTAAGTATTCGTTATAATTATTCCTAAATAGTCAAAGGGTCTCTACAATTGGAAAAGACCACCAAAGTGGAAGACTTTGGAAAAGACCACTAAACTGGGAGACTGGTTCCTTTTTGAGCAGTTTACTATGATAAGAGTCTATGGTCTATAAGAGAAGCCATATGAAAAGTCACTATTGAATTTGGTTGTTCTAGAGACTGAAAAAAGTGAAATTCAATCAGTGAATGTTGATTGGATGAATTTCAAGGAAAAACCAAATCTACACAAGTAGGTCACTAATGTCTTACACAGAGATGTGACCAAGACTCATGACAATATGTAGGACATGTTAAGCATAGGGAGAGATTTACTTACCCATTATCATTAGGTCTCACTAGATGGTTTCAAGATGTGTTTTGTCAAAGATGATAAAACACTTTGAACCTAATCAATCTATGAATAGGTTGACTCATTATAGAGATACCAACATTAACAAAGTAATATAGATTTTTTATTCATGGAAAATATCTTGAATCTTAGTGTTGATTCTTAGTGTAAATGTTTGCTAGCAAACACTTTGAACCTAGTTTTATTTTATCAATTCATTCTTAAGGAATTTGTCACTTGTGATTACTTCTTTTTAATAATATTTTTTTAATACTCTTGTACATTAAGAAAGTTTTAAAAAATATGATGCACTCAAGAAATAACTGTTCCATATAGATTCTTGTTCTTGAACTACAATCATACAATATGACACTAGATTATTCTTTGTCAAGTACAATGCCATATTCACTCTTTTCAATTCAATTCCATATTACTCATGGTTGTTTATACATTCCTTCTATGTCGCTCTTGGTGTATCACCTATTGCATCATATTATTTCACCTCATTAAAAAGGAATTTATTTTCACCTAGATAAAATGAAATTTTGATCTTTTCAAAAATTTAGATTATTTTAATCTTTTGGGATGCTAAGTTACAATGGTTGTCATTTTGAATTCTATGAGTTCAAAATGAGTAGAGATAGTAACAACATTGTAACTTAATCTTTAGTAAGTGGTGCACAACAACTTGTTATGTCTTTAATCTTGGCACATAAGAAATCTTGTTTTACTAAGTGATGCACTCTTATTTGATCACAGAGTGGATAATGTTATATTATATAACATATGAACTGTGCAAATGTTATATTATATAGTTGGATCACTTGAGAGATTTAAAGAAAAAATTGTTGGATAGTTGTAGATATGGTTGAACTAAATACATAACTGTGAAATACTTTATCGTCACCTAAAGTTACATAAAAGTACCTAATTGTACTATAAACTAAGGCATTTCTACATTGAGTGGATAACTACACAAAATTAACTCAATAGCATGTGCATATTCTTTGAACATGGTTCAATCCACTAATACCACATATATATTCCTTATAACATTTCTTTAAGAATCATTAAAAGTTCCCTATGGTTGGATCCATTTAAAAAATGTATTAGAACATTTCTTTAAGATCCCTTAAAAATTCCCTATGGTTGGATACACAAAGACCACATATAATGCAATGCATTAGAATCCCCAAAACAAAGAGTTTATATTCATAACATCACACACCCACTAAAAACATAATAAATCTTTAGTAAGTGGTGCACAACAACTTGTTATGCCTTTAATCTTGGCACATAATAAATATTGCTTTACTAAGTGGTGCACTCTTATCTGATCACATATTGGATAATGTTATATTATATAACATATGAACTATGCAAATGTTGTATTATATAGTTGGATCACTTTAGAGATTTAAGGACAAATTGTTGGATAGTTGTGGATATGGTTGAACTAAATACATAATTGTGAAATACTTTAAGGTCACCTAAAGTTACATAAAGAGACCTAATTGTACTATAAACTAAGGGATTTCTACATTGAGTGGATAACTACCCAAAAATAACTCAATAGCTTGTGCATGTATTCTTTAATCATGGTTCAATCCACTAATACCACATATATATTCCTTATAACATTTCTTTATGAATCATTAAAAGTTCCCTATGGTTGGATCCACTAAAAAAATGTATAAGAACATTTCTTTAAGATCCCTTAAAAATTTCCTATGGTTGGATCCACAAAGATCACATATAATGAAATTCATTCGAATCCCCAAAACAAAGATTTTATATTCATAACCTCACACACCCACTAATAACCTAATAAATATTTAGTAAGTGGTGCACAACAACTTGTTATGCCTTTAATCTTGGCACATAAGAAATCTTGCTTTACTAAGTGGTGCACTCTTATCTAATCACAGATTGGATAATGTTATATTATAAAACATATGAACTATGCAAATGTTATATTATATACTTGTATCACTTGAGAGATTTAAGGAAATTTTTTTGGATAGTTGTGGATATGGTTGAACTAAATACATAACTATGAAATACTTTATGGTCACCTAAAGTTACATAAAGGGGCCGAATTGTACTATAAACTAAGGGATTTCTACATTGAATGGATAACTACCCAAAATTATCTCAATATCATGTGCATATTATTTGAACATGTTTCAATCCACTAAGACAACATATATATTCCTTATAACATTTCTTTAAGAATCATTAAAACTTCCCTATGGTTGGATCCACTAAAAAAATGTATTAGAACATTTCTTTAAGATCCCTTAAAAAATCCCTATGGTTGGATCCACAAAGACCACATATAATGAAATTCATTAGAATCCCCAAAACAAAGAGTTTATATTCATAACCTTACACACCCACTAATAACATGAGAAATCTTTAGTAAGTGGTGCACAACAACTTGTTATGCCTTTAATCTTGGCACATAAGAAATCTTGTTTTACTAAGTGGTGCACTCTTATGTGATCACAGATTGGATAATGTTATATTATATAACATATGAACTGTGCAAATGTTGTATGAGGGTTGCTCGTATTCCTAATATAAATTTCGATGAGGCGATGCAAATGTAATATTTGTGAGGCTTAGTTGGAGTTAGAAATCTAGATAAAATATAGTCATATAAGGTGGCAATTCATGTTGATTGAGAGTAATCATGACAATAATTTCAAATGTAAGTGCATCATAGCCTATTGTAAACATAGTAATGTGAGTTTTAATGGGATATATATTAAAAAGAAGATGATTTTGAGTGATTCTTAACTGTCACAAAATTTATGGTGGTAATGAAGCCTATTTCTACAAATAGTAATGTGAGTTTTAATGGCATATATTTCAAAGAAGATGCAATTGAGTGAGTCTTTTCATTTTCACAAAATTAATGGTTATAAAGGGTAATTTCTATAGATATCCACACTCCCCTAGCATTGTGGGAGGGTCATGCTATCCACACTCCCCTAGATGTGTGATGACTAATACTAGTTGTCTACTAGAGATATTAGGTCGAAAGGTTTGAAGATTTCACATTTGGATTATCTCTAGAGTTAGGTCAATACAGTCAAAACTCCAACATATTTCAACAAAGGAAGGGATGGGAGATGGGATATGGAATTAAGGGTTTAAAGGGAGCTCGATGATTTACTTTATTTATTTGTTTGCATTATTAGTTGTTAACATTTTAAAATTTACATTAGGAACATCGCTTGTTATTATAGTCTACACATGAGATATGTGTGTGCTAGCTATGCCTAAATATCCAACACACATACAATATTATGGTTCAATAAACACATTAGTTACTAATGTCTAGTTATTAATGAATTAATTAATAAGTTGTCAATTTGAAGTTATATTATATGAATATAAATATTATCAATAAGATAATAATTAGTTCCCATCTTTAAATATTATATGAAGTTATAATAATTAGTTCCCATATAAGACTCTTTTATTTCTATATTAGACTTTATTATCCAAAATGAATTATTCTTTATAATTATTCCTTTAGTCAAAGGGTCACTACAATTGGAAAAGACCACCAAAGTGGGAGACTAGTTCCTTTTTGAGGAGTTTACAATGATAAGAGTCTATGGTTTGGAAGATAAGTCATATCAAAAGTGAGTGTTGAATTTGGTAGAGAATCTATATCAAGAGACTAAAAAAAGTGAAATTCATTCAGTTACTGACTAAAAAGACAAGCATATTAAATTAAATATTGATCGGATGAATTTCAAGGAAAAACCAAATCTACACAAGTAGGGGCAAAGACTAAAAATTTAGCCATGAATCAATCAACTTGGAGATAAATAAGGGATAAATGGCATATAAAATTCTTATCCTTCACTCATCATCCATGCATAGAAAAACAGGGCATTTGAATCTGTAGGTATTTAAACACCGAAGTGACGACCATCAATTTGGCTCCTGGTCGACTGCTCAAGCATGGACTGATGACTAAACGGATAAGGGACAAAAGATAAAACCACAATATTTTCATAATAATCAATAAAACCCACACATAGAAGTCATTAAAATCAAAAGTTAGGTTCGCCAAGGGAAATCAATTCAAAACAACACCGATGGGATGGTAGATGTGAGATGGGATGGTAGACTTTAATGGTTGAGATAAGTCTAGACAACCTCATTATATAATTATAATCAAAGAGTTCCAAAACCACTAGAGACAAATAATGTGATTGACCAAGAAACATTTCCATGGTTTAATCCTTGTGGTGTACCACATGACCAATACACTTGTTCAGTTTCCAAAGAGGCTTCCCAACAAGAAAAGTGAAGCTAATATTGATCAACCAAATGATCTAAATAATTATGTGGGTGAATGGACAAGTATGATCGACAATGTTTCTAATGATCAAACAAATGAAAGAATCATTGATCCTACCATCATTTATAGGGAATGATCACCCAATCCATCCCAAGAAGAGGTCAAGAGGAGAATTTTTGAGAAGGATTGGGTTACTTACGAATGTAGGGGTAAACAAATTCAAAAATAAGCCAAAAGTAATCCAACTCAAAGTAACCTAATTTAAAGTATAACTGATCCAAATCCCAGTAATCAAAATCAAATAAATCCAAGTAAGTGACCACATGGAACTCCTAAAGGAACCCAACCAACTCAAGTTATGAAGAAAAAGTGGTTACTTTAAAAAAATAAAGTTATGAATTGCTTTTGCATAATTGTATGTTGGATTCTAGGGCATTAAAAATGTTATGCCAATAAAATTTATGAAAATATTAGGACTTGAAACCGCCAAACCTTATAGTAAACAACTTGGCGGTTTCATTCCTTGGCCCTAAGATCCTTGAAGAAGAAACCAATGTGAAAAGTAATTTGTTTTAAGAAATTCTATCATTTAGATATTAAAATGACATCTTAATGAGAACATATGCATTATATTTTAAGAGGAAAACTAGCATACCATTATTGGTTATTTTTTATTTATTTATATAATTTTCTCATGAATTAAGGTTATATATTTTGGAAGCTTTAATTCAATTTTCTAAGTTTCAACATTTTACACCATATTCTAATATGTTGTGCATGTACCCAATAATTCTTATTCTCTTTTTTTATAGATTTCTATTACAATTGACATGTGATGAGAGGAAAGCATTAGCTTACATCAACCCTTACATTTTTTCCTTTAAAGAAAAAATAATATAGTTTATTCATAATCTCATTAGTTGAGTTTCATTTGCATCATGAATTTCTTAAAATACATCCCAAAATACACCTTAAATAAACTCAAATTTAATCACCATGGATTTCATCAATATATACATTAACATAAAACAATGGTCATATTCAAAATGGTTCCATGAATGTAACAACCATTGTATAACTCTATGCATGTAAATCCAATTTTAGATGTTAGTTTAAAAAATAAAAAACATTATTGTAGAAGTTGCTTGTATCAAAAAATAAGAGAACAATGTTGTCACAACAAAACTATATTTATTGTTCTCTATATCTTGAAGGATTTATTTAAAGTTAAATACATAAACACACACTAAACTGGGAGTTGATTTGATTCTCATTCAAGAACTTCCTAAAACTACTTAAAAAGACAAATCACATCAAAACATTTTATACTTGACAACAAATAACTAAATATTAATACACAAGACAAGTAAGAGTGATTTTGAAAATGTATCATAAAAAATAGATGTAGTCCAATAATAACAACTTAATATTTAAAAATACACAATTAAGGAAAACATAACAATGGTATTACATAATCACTGCTTTCTAAATCCAAATGTATTGACATAATTTTGTCAACGTTGTACTAATTTTGCTCCTATTGCAGCAACTACTATAGACATATTTTTATATTTCAAGCTTTTTGTTAGGTCTGTGAAATATTGTGATATGTACTAGGTCCTTTATGGTGATGTTTCTTTACAGTTGTTGTCAGAGTCTAATTTTGTTCAGTTTGGACACTATTCAGGGTAGTGGTGACCCTGTAACAGTCATGCTTAGCCCCTGGTCTCACTGTTGATAGTTAGAATATCTAGTCTATGTTCTATCTATTTTCTGCAACTCTGTCTATTTGCTTAGCGGCTGTATGGATTTCATATGGAACTAGGCCTTTGTTATTGGTTGTAGATATACTTATCCTGATGCTTGAGGTACTACATGGAAATTGCCGAATATGGCCTTGTCCATGTACATTGACATGCCTGAATTCAAGCTTGTCCCTACACATGGGCAGGGCCATATTCATCCCTGTCCATGGACAGGTCTGAATTCGGGCCTGTCCCTATACATGGGCATGGCCAAATAAGGCCCTATCAACATTCTAAACTCAAATTTTTAACAAAAAATTTAAATTTTCTAAAAATTAAACATTTAAACATATTTGAAATTCGGCCTTGTTAAAAATTGAAAATTCATCCTTGTTTAAAAATTGAAAATTCGGCCTTATTAAAAATTGAAAATTCGGCCCTGTTTAAACATGTTTAAAAATTTAAAATTTAAAATTATTTAAACATAAGGGACAAAGCCATACTCGGCCTTGTCCATGTACAGGTACAGGCCAGAATTCGGGCCTGTCACTATACATGGATAGGGTCGAATAAGGCCCTATCAAAAATCGAAAATTAACTTCTAAATTATAAAATTTAAATAGAAATTTAAAATTTAAACAAGAAATAGAAATTTAAAATTTAAATTCTAAAATTCCAAAATAACTTTAAGTTCTAAATTCTAAATTCTACATGGATAGGGCCGGTTTAGTTTTATTTGTCAAATTATGAAATTTTTGCTTTGTTCTTTGCTTAACAATTATTTTATTTCCCGTCCTGTTTTCACAGCATATCGAGGTTTTATTTGACATGATTAATTTTTTTTTGGTTTCTTTCTGCAAGATACCTGATATATATAATATGCAGAACAAAAATAAAATGCTAGAAATGGCAGAATAACAGTAAAATATCCAGCATAATCTCCACAATAACACAGAAATGATATAAGAACAACAATAGAAATAGCATTTTGATTCAGAAAGCAATGTTCATAGGCCTGTTCGAGGGGTAAACCTCCAATCAAGCAACGCTCTGTTACAATAATATCCAAGCTAGGGTTTTCATACCCTCGACCCTTATTTATACTAAATATGTCTATTAAGAGAAGCATCTAGAGGAAGATCCTTCTAGAAGCGGAAGCTTCTATTAGGTATTCTTACGTCTTCCTTATTCTATTTTATTGAAAGGCCTTATTAATATTGACCTTTATTACATCCGAATACATTGATCTACCTATGTGCAGGTTAGGACCTTAACATGTCTGCCCCCTTAAAAACAACCTTGTCCTCAAGGCTTGAGATGTGGAA
>ML790918.1:229587-266619 GCA_009831015.1 Picea engelmannii | reverse complement strand
TAAGAGAAGCATCTAGAGGAAGATCCTTTTAGAAGCGGAAGCTTCTATTAGGTCTTCTTACATTCGCCTTATAATATTTTATTGAAAGGCCTTATTAATATTGCCCTTTATTACATCCGAATACATTGATCTACCTATGTGTGGGTTAGGACCTTAACATTTTATTTGACAAGATTAAATTTGTTTTGGTTTCTTTCTTCACAGTAAAAATTGGCTCGAGTTTTACAGACACAGCTATGGGGAGGATTGCACAAGGAAACAAGCTTCTTATTGAAGGTGGATATGAAAATGTTTTTCGATGGACTTTTGAGACTATCCCAGGGGAAAAACTTCAGAAGGCATATGCATGCTATTTGTCAACTTCTACAGGTCTTGTTATAGGAACACTATATTTGTCTACTGTGATGCTTGCTTTTTGCAATGATAGTCCTCTTTCTTATTACCCTCATCCTGGTCATACTGAATGGAGTTATTATAAGGTATGATCCTTTAAACTACAATTTCCTTGGGAAGTGTAACCGAGAACTAATCGAAGAGGATAACGAAAATGAATGCACGATAAATATAGGCTGGGGCTAGGGAATCTCAATGCAGTGATTAAAAATGTCTCTAGATACATGCAATGCATGGAGAATTTTTGAATGTCTTCTACTTATGCATAAAATATATACAAGCACATTACGCAGTTGAGAATAAATAGACATAGGGTACCTAAAGGGCATTAAAGGTATATTGTAAATTGACAGGGCCAAAAGCAATCTAAATAAAAAATTTAAATCCTAATTAAAAAAAATAAATTCTAATTCTAATCTAAATTCTAACCTAAATTCGGCTTTGTTCTAAAGTTTAAAATTTATACACAATTAAAAATTATGGAAAAATCCATATTCAGCCCTGTCCATGTACAAGTACAGGCCCAAATTCGGGCATGTACCTGTACATGGACATGGCCGAATATGGCCCTGTCAACAATCTAAAAAACAAATTTAAATCCTAATTTAAAAATCTAAATTCTAATCTAAAATATAATTCTAATCTAAATTCTAATTCTATTATAAATTATAACTCTAATCTAAACATACCTTAATGATGCCCATTGCTCTAACATCCACAACATTGTCACTGCTCCAACGTACACTGTCCATCCACCCATAGCAAACGCCCCCAACAAATGCCAACAACAACAACAAACGCCAACAACACTAAATGCTCTCCACACAACAAGCTATGAACTCGCAAAAACTATGACAGAAGTGATGTGCGGGTAATATATAAACATTTGTTCGGCCGAAATAATGTTTCGGCTGAAAGAACTTTTCGGTCGAAATATATTTTGGCCGAAACATTATTCAACCAGAATATCTTTCTGCCGAAAAGACATTACCAAATGAAATAATATCCGTCTGGCTAAAATTGTACACAAAAATCGAGGGCGTCATCAGGGTTCCGTTCGATTTGATGTTCAAAAGTTCACTTGAAAGAGTTTTCGACCGAAAAATAGTACTTTCGACCGAAAAAATGATTTTCGGAATTTTGGAGACCCGATTGTCATGAACGTGTAACCCACCTTCATGANAAGTTCCAAAGACCTGAATACAAAATATAATCACCACAAGAGATACGAAGAACAATATAGAAAACCACCACTTTACTATATCAAACCCTTGAGGTAGGGCAACATCATACAATGGATCCTATTATGGAAGGGATCCTCTTCTATTCACTTACCTCTTCGAGGGGGCATCCTCCTATTAAGCTACAACTCACAATATAGTATTTTTCTTCATGTACCATTACATTGCTTGAACCCCTTTATATAGTGCTACCATCACCTAAGAACATTTTAGAGGAGGAATCTTCTAGAAGTGGAACCTTCTAAGAATTCCTCTTACATTTATTATATCTAACTACCATAGTGGGTCTTATTTAATAATATAGTGGACCTAGTCTACTTTACATTGAATGGCCTATACTATTATAACTATGGGCCCTCGAGGCCCCCCTGCCACCTCTCTAGCTACCTAACACCATGTTAGGTGCATATAAATAAATCAAAGTCATGGAATCAAGTAAGACCAATGTTCACAAGGTACAATATTCTTTAGATCATATAAATAAATTCGTCACTTAACATAAAAGCCACGCCAACAAGTTTCATCAAGTATTCCCTTCAAATTTTACATTATCTCAAGAGTTTATGTAACATGAAAAGTTTAGTTATGGGAGGACGGTCATTAGACCTTATTAGGTGTTCCAACTAAGGCATTTAAGAAAGACCCAAGTAGAGGTATACGTCCTAAGCAAAGCAGGAAAGAAAATAACTCTTCAAGAATAAGTATGATAGTTAAACATGTTGGGATTACTTCATGGATTATGGAATCATTTGGTTCATTTCTATGAGTTCCTTTATAGAAAATTTGATTTCTATTGAGTTACCCATTTCTAGCCAATATATTTTTCCAAACCCCTTAATCTTCCTTTATATCTTTTCCTTTCATTGATTTTCAAGTCTCATTTAGAAGGTTTCAAGCATTAGCATTTATTTCTTCGGGACTAGGGAACATGTAGAAAGAGTAGAGATCAAGTATGGACTATGACTTTTAAATTTCCTTGATATCCCATTTATTTTTTTTCTTTCATATAACATTATTTCTCTACCATTTATTACTAGTATCTACATCAACCTTGACATGATATCCCTTCTTCTCATGAGAGAATGAACCATGACCCATTATCAAAGTTTAGTACATTGTGACAAGCTCCAAGATGGTAAGTGTTAATGATAGGAGGGAAGTGGAATGTTTCCCTTGTTAGAGCCCCCTTGTAATACCCCTTTTCCTTGGAGATGACAACACGAGGCTAGAGTACAAATAATGGCCACCAAGGTGAAACAAGGAAACAATCATAGCTTCTTTAGGTTATGATTCATTATTGAACATCAACCAATTATCCTTATTCACATGCCTAGTATATTAAGAACAACACTTCATATGAAAGAATGGCTAGTGTACCTCATGATGATGTTGGACCACCATCTCCCAAAGACTGTGTTGATTAGATGTGGTGAATTTTGTTGATAAAAAGTAAAAGAGGCATCTAAGAGGGCCTATTGGTCTCCCATGAGTGGTCATGAAGATCATCATCATCCCCGGGATCACTATCTTCATTTTGGACCATGAGATATGATCTCCTGTAGTTACCTCTAGGAATGGGGGGTAACACCTATTACACTTATTGTTTATAAACGACTATTATGTAATAATAGTTATAATTTATAATAAAGATTTACCTTGTAATAGTAAGAATTCACCCATTTTCTCAAAAAATGGGACTTATCACCTCAACATATATTTATATATATGTTATTATATTTATTTTCAATAATCACATATTCATATCAATAAATATTTATTATTTTAATATGTGCTTTATCACATTATCTTTCTTAGATGAACTAGTTCATGAAATGAATTGCTTTATCTATTATTTATGCAATCTTGTGGCCAACTCCTTGAGAGATGAAAAAAGCTTCATGCTAATAGTTCAAAAAATTATTAGATTAGTACTTGTATGAAAATATGGAAATTTTCAGAGATACCATATTAAATGTTATCATGACCCATGCACACATAAGTGGATCAAAGCCCACCCCATTTCCTACTTTTTTTTGGCCCACACGGGTGTAGACGGATTGGCAAGTGTTGTGTAAATGGAAGGAAATTTGTAAAAATGAGGTCTCATGTTCAATTCTCACCTAGATTTACTTGTGCGCCATTCTTGTGGGTTGGGTGGTTGCACCTGGGGTTATAGTGGTAGCCGACAGGGATGTCACGCGAGTACGAGAACCGCCCGTTGCCGATTCCCCCAATACAAAATATATATATAGAAATTTTCTTGATGATATGACATTGTTTATTGTGATAATTTAATTTTTATCAAATAAATATAAATAAATAGAAAAAATGGTGCCAAATAAAGAAGGGTTGATAGTAGGAGGACACAAAAGGTAGGATAAGTTTATTAAAGTCAAACAAATGACCAAAATATGAAAGCAAGTGGCTATATATAGGAATAAAATGTTGTTCAATCTTAGGAAAATCCAAACACTCATAAGCAAAGTGGAAGAAATAAATAGAATAGAAAATAATGAAAGATAAAATAAGTAACTATAATATTTTTTTCTATTAAGTTATTTAAATATTTAAATTAAATAAAAAAAAAACAAAAGAAAAGAAAATTCTCTGCACCTATACAAGATATTGAGATAATATTGTACACATATACAAACATTTTTCCCACTAAATTATTTAAATATTTAAATTAAATAAAAAAAAAACAAAAGAAAAGAAAATTCTCTCCACTGAACTTCATAAACACTAAATGAAAAAATATTTAAATTAAATAAAAAAAAAACAAAAGAAAAGAAAATTCTCTGCACCTAAACTTCATAAACACTAAATGAAAGCCAAAACTTAAGATATTGAGATAATATCGTCCACATATACAAACATTATGCATACAATTAAACCTTGAAGATTTCAACTATCGTCCGCTTCAAGATATTGAGATCATATCGTCCTCTTAAGTTTTGTATTGCCAAAAGTTGCATATATGAAAAGCCCAAATGTAATATATATAAAATAGGAAAAAACAACTCTTTCAACCAAGTAAAGTTAGGCCATCGTACAACCTAACATGAGTGACATGTATCGCAAATGCTAGAGCGATAAGAGAATACATCAATCTCTAATTGTTTTTATAATACTTATGGTGAATAATAATATGAAAGATTAAATCCTGATTCAGGTGACAGATGGGTGGAGACCCGAGCTCCATGGGGTGAATGGACGTTAATCCCCAAGCGACACACCATGAAAATCATTAATACGAATTTAAGGGCGTTTATCTAAATCGGGTTGGTAGGCATGTATGATTTAACCACAGTAATTTTGGCCATCTGCTCAAACAACAAGGAATGGATCTCTCACTGGTTTACTAACTTGGATGGTAATGAAATTTTGATGCACATGATGAGCGACACTCCTTGAGTTTTAATTTCGAGAAGACAGGTCGGACGCCCAACAACTCTCGACATCATAGTGACGGAGGTATGAGTCTATGCGAGATGAATACTGGAAAGGGTCGAAGGATGCATTCGACATTGATGTTTTTACCTCTCGGCGGGATCAACGTTAGGTACAGTGATCAGTGTGCTAGGGGCCACATGAACATCTTTTCTCGTCGCCATCGTTCGAAGGCTAGTGCAGGGTAAGGAAATAGGTGTGAAAGGATGAAGAGGACAACAAGCTCGACTCCCGATCTCTATGGCTCATCCCGACGATGTCACGACTGCTGAGAACTACTCTTCCCACATCACTCCAGAGGCCCGTGGATGATCTCGAAGCCGAGGTTTGCCAGGAAAGGAGGACTCTAGACGTTGAAATTGATGCTAAGATAATGCCCTGGATCCCACACAGGGTCTAGGGCAAGGGAAACAAAATATTTCCACAGCAAGACGCCAGGAAAGGAAAAGAAAAGGCTAGGCTAGGAAAGACCCTAGGGAAAGGGAAACAAAATATTTCCACAGCATACGCCAGGAAAGAAAAAGGCTAGGAAAGGAAAAGATTCTAAACGTAAGTCACACGGTTTGGGTTTGAGTTTGGAATTTGACAAGGATTAGGCTCGATTGGGTTTGAGTTTGACAAGGATTAGGTTCCATTTGGTTTCTAATTTTTGGATGAGGTTTGATTTTAGGTTTATATATATATATATATATATATATATATATATATATATATATATAAAAATTTAAATGACATATAACATAAAATAATAAGAAAGAAATTAAGGAAAAAAAATATAACTTATTTTTTAACTTAAAAATTTAAAAGGTTTTTGTTCATAATGTGAAATATTTATAATTCTTAAAATTATTTTTCCAAATTTAAAACATGATTATAAATACAACATAAAATAATAAGAAATTAAGGAAAAAGAAATTTAATATATTTTTTAAGTTCAAAGTCTAAAAGGTTCTTGTTCATAATGTGAAATACTTATAATTCCTAAAATTATTTCTCAAAATTTAAAACATGATTATAAATACAATGTAACTATAAATCTACAAATTGCAAAATGAAGCAGAACATATTTTTCATATTTCAAAATATAACTTAGGAAGTCCATAATATCAAGTAAATTGTTTCACAAAATTTAAAACATGGTCAGAATTTCTATTCTTTTGGCCTACTAGTAATATCATAAATCTCTAAATCATCAAGAGCACATGTTCTAGTAAAGGTACTAGAAGTGTGAGCACAAAACTCATCAATAAGTGGACCTCCATCACCACTAAGCTCATCTAGTGAGCCAACATCATTGCCAAGATCATCTTCTTCAGCTCTTAGAATAGGCTCAAACCATGGCCGAGAGGAAGTAGATGCATATTTGGCCACACTTCTCAAGGCCAAATGAAAATTACTGCGAACATAAACAAGATCTTACAACCTTGTATATAGTAACTTGTTTCTTTTGTTGGATTGAATATGGTTAAAGCTACTTCAGTTCCTCTCACAAGTAGAGGCACTGCATCCCTTGCTCAAAACATGAATTGCAAAACATTGCAATTCAGGTGTTTGTTGTCCATAAACTGCCACCATCTTCATGGATGAATAATGGTCCTATCCTGTATGGCGGAAGTGCTTCCAAATATCCCCTCTTCTAACCTATAAGCCCAAAGTTTCTCTCTAAGCCTCATGGCTACTTCTCGATCTGGAGACGATCGCTCAATAGATATATAAAATCCACTCATTACTTCTTTCTAGCCCAAACAATCTAGGGTCTAAATAACAAGTTGTTGCATGCGAAGGGCTATGCAACATCTTCCATCTTTCCTCTATTATCTCCCATATTTCCATGTACACATCTTCCACATTGTCATAGGATTTTCAATGGATTCTTTACAACGATCCATGCCCTCATAAACAAAACCCATGGAAGGGGTGTCACTATCAACCATGTGAAGCATGTCAACAATTGGCTCACACACTTTGAGAACCTTGGTAGCACTTTCCCAAAAAGCATTGGCTAAAACGAATTTTTTCGACTCCTTCCCTTTTGCTTCTTTTGAAAGGTGTGAGTTTTCCCACTCAGTGTTGCAGATAACACTTCTTACACTTGCATTTTCCTCAACCACTCTTTTGAGAGTAATATAGTATGTGGAAAACATGGTATCACAGGGTCTTAGTAACTCTCTAGATTTTTTCCTCATATACAAGCTCAATGTGAATTGATGGTTAACTATGAAGTGAGAAATTTGTTTCTCGTTTCGAACTACCTCATTAATCCATTTAAACTTTGGTAAATCACATAACAACAAATCAAGGCAATGAGCAACACAAGGGGTCCAATAGATTTGTTTATGTTTGTCCATTATCATTTTTCCAGCTCCCACACAATTTGAGGCGCGATGAGTGACAACTTGGATCACATTTGTTTCCCCAACTTAAAAAATCTTCTTGTGTTCTGATGCATCAACTACCTTAAAAAATAATACCCCTTTATGGAAATAAACTAACACAATAATCAATGGCCTATGAAACATATCTAACGAACCATCTGATAAAATTGTGCACCATGTTTATTTCCAACATTCTTTGATCTTCGTCAATCATCTTGTCACCATTTATTTTGACCTGTTGAGAAGAATGGCCCTTATAGTTTCAAAGATGGGAGGTACATATCATTTTCCAAAATTTTCAATCATCTTGCATGCATTGTTAAAGTAAGGACTTGTTGCCACATTAAATTGGATTACAGATTCAAAAAACATGTCAGCAAAATCATAATGAACTTCTTGCTTCTATAGATAATTCCAGAGAGAGTTTAAGGTGGCTATCCCACTTGATATTATTGGTTGAGATGAACTTCTAGTTGCAGCGATGCCTGAAGAAAATGGGTTGTAATTTCCTACAATCTCTTCCTGAATGCGTTGTCTTTTGTTTTCATTCACCTTCTTGACCTTTTTTATTCCATCATAATACTTTTGAAGTGTCTCCTTGAGTTCGACATGCACATTTTTGCAGCCTTCAACACCCCCTCATTTACCATTACTAATAAAGAGTAAGATGTCCATCACTCTTCTTAATGATCCAACAAACTCAATGTTGCATAATCTGCATTTCACATGTCTCTCGTTTAATCTGTCCAATTTATCCACATGTTTCCATCCCTTTGTTGTTGATTTTGGAGGTGCCATGGAAAATCAAATGTTTGTGCATCAAAACCAAATGTACTTCTTGAGTTTTGTTCATTGAAATTTATAAAAACTATGAATCAATAACCTCTCTGGAAATATGTAACAGTTAGGGGTAATCTGCTACTGTATGAATCTTTTTTTATGTACCTATTTTATTGTTTAGTAATTAAATATAAAACACATTTTCACAAAAGAAAGTAGTCAATGTTATTTTTAAATTTCAGCATACCCCTTTTCAAGCATTTGAAAATTGTCGCATCAAATCTTTCACATATTGTAATGTGGATATCAACCATAGGTGTCAAAAAGGTTATTAAAATTATTTCAAAATGTGAAATAAGAATTCAAGTTGAAGAATGTTTTCACAAGAATTGTGTTGTTATTGATGCCTCACTAGTACCAAATAAGGTGCATTTCTACAAAGAAATGTGTAGACATTAACAAAAATTGCCATATGTTACCAATGAAAACTATGAGGAAATTTTCAGACCCACAAAACAATTTTGATTAGAAGTTCTCAAATTTGAACTATTGAGTTATGATAAAACAACTAATAAACTCAAATAGGGAGAGAAATTAAGAAAAAAAAATGATGAAAAGGAACAAAGAGTTTCCCATGTATATAGCATCAAGATGAGAGAATGTGGGTGCCTTTCCAACATGGAGTTGGGTTTGAGCCTTGATCTTCACAAAAAATAAAAAGTAGACCCTCAAGTTATTGATAATTTTTCCACAGTGGCATTAACACAGAAAGGTCGAACAACATGCAAAAGTAAGAAGATGGATTTCTTGTAAATATGAGTGGTTTTAAGATAGTTTAGCTAGAAGGGACTTGAATCTTTATAAATTCAACACGGTCTATAAATCGTTGTTGTGTTTCATTTGTTTGGTTTAGTAATGGTATGTCTTGCAGGGAAGATTAGATGCAAGAAATATTTAGAGGTACCTTGGGAAATTTGATGCTCCACAAAAAACATGAAATTTGATGCTCCACGACTAGATCAATTAAGTTACAAACAGAGGGATGGAAAATGAATTTTTGCATGTTCAAAAGATGCAAACAAAATGGCTAATGCTAACTCACAAAGAAAACACAAAAAAATTACAATAAAAATGACAAACCTAGGTGGCAAATTGTAATGGCTAACGATCTTGAACTTTGTGTGTTCAGTAAACCATAACGGTGAGACTCATGATTTTTCTATGCACTGTGCACTATGCCAAGATGGCTAGGGCCCAAAACGATAGCCGCGACCTGCCTGCAGGAAGTCCTACTCCTTTAACCGAGGTCTGAAACAGTGAAATTGATAGTCGTAGAAGTGTTTTCGATGCCCAAGGGTTAGACTTTAGAGTGGTCGCCATTCGGTGAAGGGAACAAGGAAAAAAGCACAGAAGTGTTTAACCAAGGTTTGAAACAGTGAAAAAGGTAGATGCGGAAGTGTTTTCGAGGCTTGATGGTTAGTCTTTAGAGTGATCGTTGCTCGGTGAATACAAGAAGGAAAAAAACGTGAAAGTGTTAGAGTGGTGGCCGCTAATTGGTGCTAAACGACAACTCCACTGACAACTAAATGACATCCAAATGGCAACTCACAAACCCCAAACTGATGAAACTTAAAAATTCAAAAAAGTTCATCTTTAAGTTCGCTTTTAGGTTTGAATTTTTTAGGTTCGAATTCGTTGAGGTTCGAAGAACCTCAACGAATTTTAATTTTTTTTTAAGGTTCGACGAACTTTGAACCTGAATCTCCAGGTTCCTTGAACCCTGTGACGTAGCTCTAGATGTTGAAATCGATGCTAAGATAATGCGATGGATTGGATCTAAGCATCCGAGACACAGGCTACTAGGGCAAGGGAAACAAAATATTTCCAAAACATACGTTAGGAAAAGAGGACTCCAGACGTTGAAATTGATGCTAAGATAATGCCCTGGATCCCAGAAACATGCTTTTCTAGGCAAGGGAGACAAAATATTTCCACACCATAGACCTGTATTAGCAAATTAAAACTATTCTTAGCAAAGCCATCACCAATCAAGTTGTTGCTCACAATGACCTTGCAATGCAAATGGAATATATTACAAGATTCTTGATAAGAAAATGACAAGAATGGCCCTTGGGACTATAATAAACTTTAGTAATCTCGAGTAGACTACCGCGAGGTTCCCCGCGATGATGGTCTCTCCTCCTCTGTATAATAATGATAATCCAAAGACAATAGACAACATATAGCAGCAGTCAGCCATATGAAGCAATTGTTTAAGCAATTGTTTTTCCAATGGGTTGGTATCCCAACACAACACCTGTAATTTTTCCATCTTATATTAATATAAAATAGTTATGTTAACAAATGTTTTTTGCAAATTATTAAAATATCAATAATATCTCCACAAATAAATACAATTTATTATTTGTATTAAAAAACTATGTACTTGATTTCAGATTATAAACACCAAAAAGACAACCCTAAATTCAAATCTTAGATGTTATCTATTGAATTAAAAAATAATACTCCATTTTCATTATTCATAATAAAAATAAAAATAAAACACTAAATTTAGGTGAAAACAATGAAATGTTCAATTGTTTTCTCTTTAAACTTTAGTATCTATTTTTAAAAAGTACAAAAAAATTCTTAGAATTTTTTTTTTTCCAAAACTGATAGATTAATTATCCATAAAATTAACCAATTAATTACATAGCTCAAAATACAAATATCCACATAATCATTTATAATAAAGCTTCAACTAAATCACAAATATTTAATCCTATACGTTGAAATATCTTATCCTTTAAAATCTTCTTATATTCAAACGGAACTATCACCAAATCCAACTCAATTTACAAATTGATCATCTCTCAAACTCACTAAATGGAACTCAATTAACAAATTGATCATCTTTCAAACTCAATAAAATTATCGGTAAAGTACATTTTAATTATTAAAACTATTTGAAACTCTTATCTAAGCCAACAACCAAACTAACAAATCTACTTTCCACTATCATCCCCTTCAAGATCATCTCATAGACTGAATAAAAGGCAATTGCTATAGCAAAGGATAAATCCACTGTACTTTACTTAAGTTCTTCCTGAAGCTCAAAATGTTCGCTGACATTGCATGCACTTCACCCACTTTGACCTCAGTTTAAGTTGTTGAAACTTGACCCATTCCACTGGCCTAAACACAATTTCAAAGTTAGATCAATTAGATCCTTTGTTTTTGACAGAGGAAGGAGACCAAATGAAGCATCATACACCTTTGTTAAATAACACGGTCTCGAAAAACATTTAATGATTAAATAAGTGTACGTCCTCTTTCCGTTTTATGGTTAATTTAGCACCCATATATTTTCTTCGTAGAATTTTGAAATAGATAATTTTAATTTAAAAGTTGTTAAAAACATCAAAATTCGATGTATTATTTGTCGACGAAGGTTTGTTTCTAAGTTTCCTTCCATATTTAGTGGCTTAAATTGAAAGCTCATGCAGTATTTATGATCTGGGTATGTAAGTCTCCTTCCAAATTCAGTGGCTTAAAATGGAAGCTCATACTTCTATACAATATATATGATCTGGGATTTTAAAAATGAATTATATATATATGATAGATATGTTTATGTTTTAATCTACAAGTTTGTTTGGTTAGCTAGATTAGAAGAGTGCTATGGTTATCATGTAAGAAGTGTATTTAAATTCTCAACCACTTAAATTGTTGATATTGTTAAATCTTTTTCTATATCTCCACCAAAAATAATAATATAATTTGATTTGTTAAAAAATCTTATAACAAATTAATTATACATTTGATTTGGTTTGTAAAAATATTAAAGCATGCAAAATTAACAAGAAGATTACATTAAGCATATGATCACCATGCCATACCTGCAATTTGGGTTTTCCATGAGCAGCCGGACGCCAGCATGGATGACTTGGAAACTGAAAGAAAATGTACGAAAAGTAGTTATTATGATAGTCAAAAGGGAGAAAACAAATGTAAGCATTTCAAATGATCCCCGTGCCATACCTGCAATCTGGGTTCTCCACAAGCTGCCGGACGCCAGCATGGATTCCATGGGAACTGAAAAATGTAAGTAGTTATTATGATCGAGAAAAGGGAGAATACAAATACAAATCCAGAAGCCGCATAGAGTATGGACCTTAAGTTTTCCATACTCGCGTATCAAATCTAGACTGCTCCTCCATAACTTGACCTAAAACGATTGGAAATCAAGGACAAGTTTTAGAATTCTAAAAATCAAAAGGCTAAAATCTAAATAGCAAAATAGATCCAATTGAAGGCATAAACAACGGGTTTTGTACTTGAAAGAGTAAATGTTACCGAAATCTCCTTCTGACTTTTCACGACTTTAGAGAGTGCTGACTGCACGCTATTTCGCCTGGATGATTCCTTGGGACTGAAAAGTTGTTCGATAGAGCTTGGAGGTGGCAACGTAATCAAATCCCTGCGGGGAAAGCTGAGATGCAATGGATTTCTGTAAGAGGCTTCCCTGAGGCGAGGAGGAAGCGGTAACTTTGACTGTCCAAGATCATTTTGGGGATTTTGAATATTCTTTGAAGCATCAGTTTTGCCCCGATGGAAACGGGAATTCATGGGCTCCAAAATAAGAGATTTTCTCCCCTGGTAGGATGGTCGGTGCCTGTAACCGTTAGAATGAATTGAGCTGTGGTGCACTACGATCATTGCTATCTTCAATTTTAGACCCTTCTCCACACGAGGGGTTCCATCATGTAAAACCCTAGTTTCACCATATATGGTTTTCATGACACAGCTCCTAAATTTGGCCGTCAGTTTGTCGATTTCGTCTTCAGCCTCCTTATCTAACGTACAGCTTATAATCTTGTTCTCAACCAAATCTGAGGAGGAGTAATCCTGCTCGATGGCTCTCCGCTGTTCTTCATACCTACCTTTATCTTCAATATCTGATAATATCTGAAGGGAGGCTCCTCTTCTGAATGGTTCGCTCCCCAAGGCATCCATGCATAGAACAGTATCAGGAGAATTGGTTAGCCCGAGAAGATCTTGTTTTACATTTTCATGGTTCACCACGAAATCGACTTCAGATTTGGAGTGTCTAGAAAACGTAGTGGCCTGTACATGCTTATCCTCCGAGTCGTTCGGTAATGGAAGGTTTCCGGACATCATAATAGACCAGAGACCTAAGACTGTGCTGAATGTTGTAAACATATATGTGAGATAAGATCTGAAACTACAGCAAAAATCTGCGTAACTCTAATGGTATTTATTAAAGGACATAAGCTTTGATTTGTTTCTTTCGAGACAACCTTTCATTTAAAAAGAAGGCCAACTAGATATCGGAGACCAACTCAGATTCACGCCGCTAAATATTAAATTGGTGTTCTTATCCTTCACTTGTAAGTCATCGTAATGAAGAAAGTTTCCTCAACTTGGAGACATTCATAAAGTTTCCATTTTCTTTACACGTGGAAGAAAGATGAACATATTAAAATGATTTTGTTAATAGATTATTTTAATTGTAAGAAATAAAATTTGGTTCAAATGTGAGTCGAAATGATAACTTTATCGGTATAAGTGCTATTTTTCTTTCGTTGTTCAAAGTCTCTGGTTGTTTATTAATCTGAGGAATATTCTTTCAAGATTTTTTATTCCAAAATGATGCTAATAACGTTTCTCTTGAAACATACACTCTCACATCATTATATTTTTGACTTCACAAAAATAGAAAAGACTCTTGATTAATAATGCTTGGAATATTCTTCTAAAACAGACACTTAGAATGTTGACTTCATTAAAATAGAGATATCCTTTGATTTATACCATAAATATTATTTTAAAAAATAAGCGTGAAAGAAAAATGCATTGAATAATACAGATTTCACATCATCCCTTACCATCAAATACTATGTGAAATCTAACCAAAAACCTCTTTAACTAATATATTTGGTTCTTTGCATGGTAATCCAATTACAAATTTGACAAAATCAATATTATATTAAATTACAAATTACAAATGTTTTTCCATCTGCAACGTTGCAAATTATATATAAATAAATAAATTTAAAGATAATTCACTTCATAAAATATCTATTCAAATCTAAATGAAATTTATAAAAAAAATTACATTACTTTATATAATATTTTAATAATTTTATTTCTTTAAATTTGTTTTAATAGCATTAAAAAAAAATTAAATGTATTTTTTTTTAAGGAATGGAAGGTATAATCCTTAGGTGCATATCTTTATAGAAACATAAAAATAACTAGGTGGAGACTTTCACTAAAAATTATATCAACAAAAGACTAGATGAGAGACAAAATCTTATAAACAAAAATGACAAGGAGCACATTATACTAGACATGTGCTAGTAATCGATTACAAGCACAAGAGACAAAACATAGAACTATACAATTGCTTGGATTTATAAATCAGATAGTACTTGATATTGTTTGGAGATTAAGTCTCCATCTGAGAATTCTTCTTGTACAAAATTTTGAAAAGCAGAAGTAATGCTTCTTTGGAAAGAGAATTAACAACAGTATTTAGAACCCTTCGAATATGAATAAATGAGATGTGATGAAATAATGAAACTATCTTTCATAATTGGTTTTCCATTTGTTGGAGACTCGAGTTAGTAATAAGATTTTCCCAATTCATCCAGTCGATAACCAACTTTGAGTCCCCGAAGACTTGTAGGTAAAACACACTCTTGTGCGCATGAATTTTGAGGAGAAAAAATGGGGCTTTGAACTCACCTATGTCAATGGTATTGTGACCCAGATTTAACTTAAGTTTTACCAAATGGGACTTAGAGAAATGAAGAATGAAACCCAAACCCAAGGAGTGCCTCAGACCTTGGCATGCCCCATCAAAGAAAACCCATGTGACTACTTTATTTATCGCCACTTCGTTATGCACTCAAGATTCTTTCCACTTCGAAGAATATGTGTAGCTACTAAGAAGTGAAATTGATTGTTCTGATACCTTGGTTTTGGGATATCACTTATCTTAGAAAAGACTGGCATTCCTTTCTATCAAAATCCCCCATGTGACCAGAATGTTAAACACCCTGTATATTTTTAAATCGGGCTGAGAGAAGTACTCATGAAATAAATTTGAAATGGAGACCTTATCCCATAAATGAACAAGCCCTAAATATCACCCAATTTCCATCCACACTTGATGTGAAAATGAACAATATGGGAAGATGTGTTCGTTGAATTCATTGTGCCTCTTGCAGAGAAACATAAACCCCACCCATGTTTGTCTCTTAATTGTAGTTTGTCCTGGGTCAGGAACTCCCCCTTTAACATCGGCCAAAAGAATAGTAAACCTTTCAAAGGAACTCTAATCTTCCACAGTTTTGTTAACCACCGAACATGGATATTATCTCCCAAATCCTTCAATGTCAGACGACTAGGATTGATTGTATACTATCCTCCTACATTATTTAAATAATAAACAACCTCAGAGCTTCTAAATTGGAAAACGAACATGATCTTTATATAGTTCAATTTTGAATATTTTCCATTGGTAATTCCATCTCACATCCAAATTAAGGTTAACATCTAAGAGCAACCCGTGAGCCCATATACACATGTGAGCTACATCATTGATTTGATTTAGAGTACACAATGTCCAATCTCCTGGAGTTGAGCCACTAGATCATCAAGAAAAAAAATATTGTCATTACAAGACAAGATTACATCCTTCTGATCCAGGTGGATATCGGTGGCCACCCACATTTTCCAGCTGGCTCAAAACAATTTTCTGGCAATTTTGGCAATTTACTATTTTTAGCATGTTTTAACTTCCGGAGCCATTTTGAGGGCCTAAATGAAGGTTTTTCAAAATCGAGGTTCACTATGATAGTTGAAGGCATTATTGAGCTCCCAAAATGAATCTCCTTGGTGATACCTTTCCAACGAGCTATCATACGCATAAAACAGAGATCGTATGCAAAAGTTACGACCCCGGGAAGTTGATGTACTAACTTACACAAACGGGGCCCACATGACTTTTGGCGCTTCATCTCCTAGGGTTAGGTTTTTGGATGTCTAGGTTTTTTGGCATTCCTGTTTATTGTAAAAATTCCTTCAGAGCCTCATTGTAATCATCTTCTTGCGAATGCGAGTATCCATCACATCTCGTCTCAGAGATAAGCTGCCACCATTCTAGCGAGTCTTTCACTCTGTATTTTTACAATCTTTGTACATTTCTTTCATTAATAGAAATCGTGTATTACTGTATATTTGAGTTTATGGTTGCATCTCTGGTACATTTCTGTTATATTATTGAATATCTGTAATATCTCTGTGCATTTATTTATTATATCTCCGATCTCATTTCGTGTCGAAAATAATCCAGATCAGTGGTATCAGAGCAGGCTATTCTTGGTCATTTTTTTCAGTGCATGTCCCCTACTGATCCGGATTATTTTCGGTACGAAATGAGATCGAAGATATAATAAAGAAATGCACAGAGATATCGCATATATTCAATAATATAACAGAAATGTATCAGAGATGCAACCATAAACACGGATATACAGTAATACACAATTTCTATTAATGAAATAAATGTACAAAGACTGTAAAATACAGAGTGAAAGACTCACTAGAATGGTGGTATCTTATCTCTGAGAAGAGATGTGACGGCTACTTGCATCCATGAGAAGATGATTATTACAATGAGGCTCTAAGGGCCTTTTTAACATAAGTAAAATCCAAAACCCTAACCCCGGAAGATGAAAAGCCAAAAGGTTTGTGGGCCCCGATGGAGGTAGTTGATACGTCAACTTCCCGGGGGCATAACTTTTGCATACGATCTCCGTTTGGGGCGCTCAATAGCTCGTTGGAAAGATATATTTGAGAGCTACAACTTTTGGGTGAGAAACATCGATCTGCGATCCATGTTGCTCCCCGTTTTCTCAAAAAACATCGTTTAGGGCCTCAAAATGGCCTCGGAAGTTAAAAACTACTAAAAATAGTAAATTACCAAAATTGTCAGAAACATGTTTTGGGCCAATTGGAGAAGGTGGGTGGCCACCGATATCCACTTGGATCACCGATGAGGTCTGAGTATAGAAAGTTGGGTCTCGAGCTTATCTCTCTTAAGGACAATCACTCTCGCACACCCAAGAAACCCTCAATGGTGGAAGAAAATAAAAATGACGGAGCAGACGATCTTATCAGTCTATTGCTTGAGTAAGATCTCACGCGACAGAGGGACGAAATGATGGAGAATTTTTCCCACATCCTTCAACACCCGCCGATAGAAATAAGCACATCTTTATCAAGTGGCCACTTTGGAGGCACCTCGCCTTTCAAGGTACAAGTTAAATTTGATATTCTTGTATTTGAAGGACAGATAGACACAGAAGCCCTAGAAAAATGGTTAAATATGCTAGAAGGTTATTTCTCTGTTCACAATTTTTTTGACAAAGAAAAGATCACCTTCACACTCCTTAAAGCTCTCCCCCATGTCAAACATTGGTGGGAAACTTATTGGGAGCAGAGTTCCACAAAGGAGTCTGGAATATATGGGGCCGATCCCACTTGGGATTTTTTTGTGGATGCGGTAAAGGAACAATATTACGCTAATGGCAATTATGAGGACCAGTACATGAGATGGACCACACTACAACAAGATAAGGGCCAAGTAGTTTCGGAGTTCACCAATACCTTCCATACCTTGCGCACCAAGCTGGGTATCAAAGACTTTGAACGAAATTTGGTTCTGAAATACCGTGGAGCTCTACACAGATACATCCAAACTAAAATGGATTTTCTGGACATCTCATCACTCATTGTTGCCTATTGATATGTTGTTAAAATCAAGCAGAAATTTAAGCACCAGCACAAATGGGATTTTGGTTCCGCAAATCCGCAACAACCAAAGTATGACAAAGACGTCCCTAACAAACAGTCTCCCGAAAACCAGTCCAAGCCACATGAAAAGAAGGGTCACGGGAAGAGAAAGAAGGACACCGAAAAATGGTGTGATTTCCAGAAAATCCCTTGGCACAACACCAATGAATGTCGCTCAAAACAGTCATTGGTGGTCAAGATCAAATACAAGGAGCCGAACCCTGATTCAGAATCTGATTCTGAAAATATTGGTAAAGGACAGATCATTGACACAAACCCCAGTGCTATTGTCACGACCGCAGTAATTCAACCAAAAGAACCAACAGATCCTGAAGAGGGGGAGAGCCTTTTTCATTCACAGATGTGGGTGAAGAGGACCCCGTTGCATTTTATTGTTGATAGTGGAAGCCATAAGAACCTCATCTCAGCAAAGGTCATCAAACAGTTGGGATTGTCGACAACACCAAACTCACAGCCATACAACATTGGGTGGATTCGCCAAGGACGAGATCTTCATGTCAGCCAGCAATGTTGATTATCATATGGCATCCAACCCTTCAAGAATGAGGTATTATGTGATGTTTCCCCACTAGATGTCTTTTTTGTTCTCTTGGGCCAACCATATATGTGGAAGCACCACACTATTTATAAGTCTCGACCCCGCAGTGTCATTGTTTCTCTGGGGGGTCATCTCTACTGAATACTAGAGGTAGTTCCGACTACTGTTCTACCTATAAAGTTCCACAATATAGTATCTCATACTACAAAATTCAACTTTTTCACAATTTGTTCAAAAGGGGAGTAGAAGGAGACTGCAACCACTACAACTTCGCCCCAAGCACCTTCTATCCAACAGAAGCAGGTCGACAAGGTTGCAAGAAAGTGAAAATATTCCTTCTGCACATCGTCCTCTCATGTAGCCTAACTATTTGAATAGCCTCAGCCTCAATAGGTTCATGACAAACTTCCACAAACTGAGCAGCGCGACGTCTCCAACAAGGCAAGCAACTCACCAAGATGCAGATTCAACAAACGCTTTTCCCTCTCCCCCTGGAAATCAACGCAATGGAGACCATTTCTTCCTAAGGAGGGACGATTTATCCAGGTGGATATCGGTGGTCACCCACCTTTTCCGGTTGGCTCAAAACAATTTTCTGGCAATTTACTATTTCTAGCAGGTTTTAACTTCTGGGGCCATTTTGAGGGCCTAAATGAAGGTTTTTCAATATTGAGGTTCTCAAATATAATTGAAGGCATGATTGATCCCAAAAAATGAATCTCCTTAGCGATACCTTTCCAGCAAGCTATCATACGCCTAAAACGGAGATTGTATGCAAAAGTTACGACCCCGGGAAGTTGATGTACTAACTTACCCAAACGGGGCCCACATGACTTTTGGTGCTTCATCTCCTAGGGTTAGGTTTTTGAATGTCTAGGGTTTTTGGAATTCATTTTTATTGTAAAAAGGCCTTCAGAGCCTCGTTTTAATCATCTTCTTGCGAATGCGAGTAGCCATCACATCTCTTCTCAAAGATAAGTTGCCACCATTCTAGCGAGTCTTTCACTCTATATTTTTACAGTCTCTGTACATTTCTTTCATTAATAGAAATCATGTATTAGTGTATATCTGTGTTTATGGTTTCATGTCTGGTACATTTGTGTTATATTATTGAATATCTGTGATATCTCTGTGCATTTTTTTATTATATCTCCCATCTCATTTCGTGCCGAAAATAATCTGGATCACCTTCCCTATCTTGATAGATCCACAAAAGCCTGCATTCCATGCCAATTAATTCATGATGATAGGAAATGAGAGTTTGAGAACACTCCACTAATTGGAGATATTATATGTACTTTTCCTCTTACGTCTAATCTAGTCCAAAATTGTACCCATGGAAATGTACTTTTCAATCAAAATTCTTTGCCAAAGACTATCTCTAGTCATAAATAACCAAAAATATTTTGTTTCCAGGGCCTTCTCGAAAGGACATATGTCCTTTAAAACCACCCCTAGGGGTCTTGGGCTCTGATATGGATTTCCAATTTTTTATGTGTGATCCCTAATATTCATCATGACCCTTCCATAAATAACTAAAAGATACTCTCCTTATGTGATTAAGAATACCTTTCAGGATTAGTGCCAAGAGGTGTCAAAAAACAGTAATGGATTAAGCACATATTTGATGAAAACCAATATACCACCTTGAGAAAACTAATTATTTCACCAAAAGTTGATTTTCTTCTCAATCTGCATCAAAAGACATTTCCGATCGGAGACATTGTACAATCCTTAGGTGAATAATTGCATATAAACATACAAATGTCAAGGTGGAGACGCTCAATAAATATTTTATCAACAAATGGCTCGATGAGAGACAAAATCTTAGACACTAAAATCACAACCAACACATTATACTAGACTTGTGTCAATCATCAATTACATGAACAAGAGAAAAAACATAGAACTATACGATCACTTATATTTATAAATTAGTGATCTAGGTGGATATCGGTGGCCACCCACCTATTTCAACTAGCTCAAAACAGTCTTCTGGAAATTTACTATTTTTAGCAGTTTTTTGGTTCCTAAACTTCTAGGGCCATTTTGAGGGCCTAAATGAAGTTTTTATAGGATCGAGCACCTTAATAATTGATAAAGGATTTGATTGAGCCCCCAAAATGAATCTCTTTGACGATACATTTCCAACGAGCTACTGTGTGCCCCAGACAAAGATCGTATCCCAAAGTTACGCCTCTGGTAATTTGATACACCAAACTACTCAAAACGGGGTCCACAAAACTGTTGGCTTTTCATCTTCTGGCATTAAGGTTTTGGATTTTATTTATGTTAAAAATTCCTTTAGAGCCTCATTGTAATCATCTTCTTTCAAATGTGAGTATCCATCACATCTCTTCTCAGAGATAAGTTGCCACCATTCTAGTGAGTCTTTCACTTTGTATTTCTATAGTTTTGTACATTTTGCTCATTAATAGAAATTGTGTATTATTGTATATCTATGCCTCTTGTTATATATCTTATAGATATTTGTTATATTATTGGCTCAGTTGCAATATCTCTGTATATTTTTGTGTTATATCTCTTATTTCACTTCATGCCAAAAATAATCTGGATCAATCAAATAGTACTCGATCTTGTTTGGAGATCAAGTCTCCATTCAAGAATTTTTCTTGTACAAAAAGTTCAACAAGAAGAAGTAATGCGTGTTTGGAAAGAGCATCAACAATAGTATTAAGAACCCTTCAAATATGACTAAAAACAATGTGATGAAACAATGCATCTATCTCTCGTAATTTGTTTTCCATTTGTTGGAGACTTGAGTTACTAATCAATTTTTCCCCATTCATCCAATCCATAACCAACTTTGAGTCCTTGAAGATATGTAGGTAAAACACACTCCTATGCACAAGAATTTTGAGGTGAAAAAATACATCTTTAAACTCACCTATGTTATTGGTCACTTGACCCATATTTAACTTGATTTTTACCAAATGGGACTCAGAGAAATGAACAATGAAACCCAAACCCAGGAGCACCTCGGAACTTAGAATGTCACATCAAAGAAAATCCATGTGAATAATTTCTTTATCACCACTTAATTATGCAGCCGAGATTGTTTAAATCTTGGAGAATACTTGTAGTTTCTAAGAAGTGCAATTGATTGTTGTGATATATTGATTGTGGGATATCCCTTATCTTCGAAAAGATTGGAATTCATTTCTAGTAAAATCCCCCAAGTGACCAAAATGGAAAACACCTTGTACATTTTTAAATCAGTCCAAGAGAAGTACTCATGAAATCAATCTAAAATGGAGACCTTATCACATAAATCAACAATCCCTAACTATCCCTCAACTTCCATCCACACTTGATGTGAAAATGGACAATATCAGAATATATGTTCATTGGATTCATTGTGCCTCTTGCAAAGATAACACAAACATCACCCTTGTTTTTCTCTTAAATATATTTTTTCCATGGTGAGGACCTTCCCCTTTAACATTGGCCAAAATAATAATAGACTTGTTGGCATTGCGTGCGGTTCTAAGACACTAGGTTCAAATTATCTTGACCAAAAAACACTTCAGACATCGACCCTTTCGGCATTGCCTGCATGCAGTTGAAGTCTCACCCAAGGAATCTATTGGGCCTACAAGAACCCAATTTCTGCAGTAGTGAGGAAATGGGAGGTGACCATCTTTTTCATCCTTACTTATATGTTCTACACATGTTATTTTGTTTTTTTATCTTCTTAGACTACTTAATGAATTCAGTTATGCATCATCATGATACTTCATATTACCACATATTACAACATTTATAACCATTGCGCATTGATCATACAAATAATAATTATAGTCTAACATTCATCAAGAAAGCATCCATGTTCAATCACATAAAATAAAAATACACACAATAGTTAACATGGTTCACCGAAAATTGGGATACATCCACAACAATTAGCTTATTTATTATTCTTTATGCAATTATACAATGATTGTGCATTTAACTTTAAAAAGATACATCATGTTATATTTTTCTTCTCCTAGCATATCCATTCTGCAGTGCAAGCCTCTCTCTCCCTCTACGGCATCTCCTCAAGACTTAGACATAGACTCAATAGTGAATTCCCCAACTCACTCCCTTTCTTGATCAGAACATAAGAACTAATAGAGAGGAACAACTAACATCAAGCAACTAGTCCAATGAAGAACCCCTATTCTCTCAACCCATTACATATTTATATATAAATTCTAGGGCTTAAAACCCTACTTTGTTCATCCCAAAAAGCCTATTACAATACATGATAACTCAAGTTGTCTTGCTATTCAGGATGCTTTAACTTCTTTTCCATCTGCATGTTTCTTTTTCACTATGACTATTGTTCTTCCTGGTTTTACACGTCCTTCTATATTTAGCACATCGCGCTGTCATCCTTCCTTTTTTCTCTCTTCCTTCTCTTTCTTTATTCCCTGCTTTATTCTTCTTATTAATTCCCCTACTTTGTTCTTCTCACTACAAATTGTACTCATGAATGCACCTCTATTGCGCACTCCCAAGCCTTCTATATTCTTCTATGCACATCTTCTATCCTTAGGATTTTTCATGAATCTTATTTCCATAATTCTTGTCCAACATTCCCCTAACACTCACATGTGGCTCATCCCGAGCCACTTAGGCTTGTTGCATTCTCCTCCATCCTTGGATAAATTTTTGGGAGGCCTCCTTGGTTGCCACAACTTCCATTATTATAGGTGCCTCTATTTCCACAATATCTTCAACCCTCTGTGTGGTCAGTGTTGTAATATTTTATTCTAATTCATGTGCTACTTGTTTCACCTTGCCTTGTGAAATGACCAGTTCTCCTATCACCCTCAATGCTTCTTCTTGCAGCGGTCCTAAGCGATGTCACGGGATCTTCTGTTGATATTTCATCTTTTCAACCTCTATGTATGATTTCCTATGTGCGGAAATTTTCTTCATATGTTTAGTCAATGGAAGAGTGTTTATTATTTCAAAACCTTTCTTAGCCTTTTCTTTTGCTTCTCTTAATTTTTCTTCCATGGCCTTCATTTCCGTATATTCTACCAGGTATGTCCAGATTTGTGTGCTTTCCTCTCATAGTTTGGCGCATTCTTCCTCCACTTTATTGATGTTGGAAATGATTGTCATCATCATTCTCTCTATGACTACTTGTTCCTCTGGTGGATTTCCCGACGTACTACGCAACTGCAGATCCTCTTTTTTCATGCGGAAGCCTTTCATGGCTTCGCCAATTTTCAATACCTCCTCCTCCATGGTAGCCTCTACTATTATCGGTACCCTGGGAATTTACTTGTACAACTTTTGTATGAACACATGTGTATTTTGTGCCATTATCTCAACTTCATCCTTTTATTTTAGAGCTTACGTGGCCCTTTAATCGACCTCATTATTTTCCTCCATTGCTTGTTCGACCTTTTCTTCGGCCTCCATATTCTCTTTCAACATTCTCTCCATTTTCTTCTCCACCACACTCTTTTCCTTGAGATCCATTGTGTATTCCATCTACACTTTTGTCTTTTCCTATGTAACCTTTATGCATTCGCTAGAAGCGGTATCTGTGTAGAGTTGTAATTCCTATGTGATACCCGTTTGCAATCCCTGCAACACTATTGTTGGCATATATGAGACGACTAAGTCTAGGTAACTTAGTCCTTGTACTTGTTCCTACATTTTGGGTGTGGGGAACTTGATTGCATCTGCTGAAAATTTTATCAATATTTGTCCTTCACTATTTGTGAGAAGTAAGAAGTGGTAGTTTCTGCTAGTTTGATTTCCTTGGATCTTCTCTCTGCTACTAGGATTACTATCTCCAACCATTGTTGCAATTCTATCATCTTCTCTTGCATCCTTTTGTTGATTTTTTCCTGCCACTATGACATCTGTTGAACTACCTCATCAATGGCATCCTTTACATGGTAACCAATTTGGTCCATGTCATCATCCGTAAATGTATAAATGGTCATTTCCTTGTGCACTTTCTTCTTTTTAAGTGCACCTCATGCTTGATCCTTCCCCTTGTCCTTTATTTTCCTTTCTATCACGGGCATTGTCTGTTATGTTTGTTATGTTGATGGTGTGGTCTTTGATATATCCTATGTTCCATTTCCTTGGCCGTGTTCCTGATCATTCCTGGTACCATTATGTTGTTATGTCTCTTTATTTCCAGGTTTCTTTGTCTTAGGGCCATCTACAGTGATTTTCCAGTTTGGGTCCCAATCCTGCATAATTAGCTGGATATCTTCTTCAATAACCTTGTTTTTTTTTCTAGACCCTCTCCTCTCTCGATTCCTTCTTTGCTTGGACATATATGCGATGTCGGTATGCTTGAAACTTCGTGAACAGTGTATATGCTTCCACCAGTTGTGGTGTTATGTGTGGTGTGTCCTTAATGCATTTTCAAATCCTTTTCGCATAGAGAAAAACTTCAACGTTGGTATATGTTTAGCATTGTTTATTTGTTGTATACCAGAAGTTATGGTACTTTGCTTCTAGATAGAGTTTCCCTCTTAGGCCCACAATTTTTTCGTCCTCTGGTTCTTCCCATGTTTTGAATGCAAGCAAAACCAGAAGCCATGGATAATGGAACTCCATAACTTTATATTGTGTGTATGTGAAGTCAATAAGAAATAGGTTTAAAAAGAAGTTTTCCCAACTCATTGATGTCCCTTACACACACTTCTCTGTCACAACTATCATGCATGTTGGCACTTGATCCTTTCTTCATTTCTATAGGATATTGCATGCTAATTGATATTTCACAATTATGATGGTTGCGTCGCATATGTCGGGCACATCCAAGCCACAAACCCCTCTAATTGTGTGAAACTCTTGCTTCATGGGCTCTGAAAAGACCATGTCAGTCTTTTTTTCCTCACACATCGAGGTGGAATCCTGCCCTTGTGTTGGTAATCCTGTGATCCTAGTGATCAAGTATGTTTCGATCGAAATTTGCCTATCCAACCGCAGATTCCCTCCATGCATGCAAGATAGGAGTAAATGTATGCATGCATTTACCTCGTTGGTCTATTTGAAGTGTGGGATGTCGAACAGTTTGAGCAAGCCTGCTCACTCCAATCCTTTGACCCATACTTGGGGCACATGTATGCTCTATTTAAATGTTGGGTCTACTTTCATCTCTAGATAAGGGTGGGGCACTATCTCAAGGATCTTCTCTGTATCTGTAATGTCATGGTATATATAATGGATTTGTGGCACCTTCCCCAACATATCTTCTTCGATTATGACCCCTTCTGGTATGTCAGGAATCACCAATATGTGGTTAACATTATTTGGCACTGTCATTAGTGGGGCATCATATTTTATTAGTGGGATGTAATCACGAGAGAACCTCGGCTCCTATTATGATGATGGTCCCAAAGTATCCTCCACCTCTAGTACCTCTAGTTCTACCAGTGATGCTTTTGTGTGGATCTTCTTTGGTACAGGCAATGCTTCTTTTGGTGGTACCATTTCTGTAAGACTCTGTAATTATTGATAGTTTCTTCATCTCTATGTCCCATTCTTAGTTCGTCTCCGATGTTCTGTTCACTCTTGTTTGCATATAGCTCGTAGTAACAATAACTAAGACTTGTCGCCCCTCAACTGCTATTGTGCCTCCTTGCAAACTGTTCATGTATCTTCATACCTTAACTAGCTTGTCCCATTCATGAACATGGTTGATGAATGGTTAAATAAATGCGTCTTTATTACCAACTACGTCATGTGATTTTTTCCTTGTATTGCAGATATGTTGTGATTTCTAGCGGATTTTACCATTTAAGACTATACGACGTCTTTATGACCTATCATTTCCACTTTGTATTTGTCATTCATGCTTTAATGCCTTTTTACGATCTTGTTAGTACCATAATGCGCAATTGTTCTTCTTTTACATATATTTGTTTTGTGGTCTTTTTCTTATTTCATTATTGTCTTAATTGGTGTAGTTCCATCCCGATGTGCGATAATCATTCCTTCTGCACATTATAAAATTTTCTATCATAGAGTAATACCAAGTCTCCCACTTGAAAAAAATTCTGTTAAATTTGTATCTCATGCCATGCCTTCTCTCAGGTTTTCTAAACTTGCTAATGGAAACCCGTGACAAACCGTTCTTCCTCAAGTTGAACCAATTGTGAAAATCACTCCTCTACTACACCAGAGTCCGAAAGACCAGTGATTGTTTTAATGTGCAAGCTAGGTAGAATGAAATCCATTGGAATCACTACTTAATTCCCATATATCAACCTAAAATGTGTCTGCCCTGTCAACTTTTTGCTTCTCGTCGTCTAGGCCCATAAAACTGCAAGAACTCTTAAGTCCCAATCATCTCTCCCTACGTTGAAGATATTTTTCAAATCATTCTCCATGATTTTATTGAAATATTACACTGTCCCATTGGACTGAGGATGATACGAGGTACTCTTTTGATGATGAATTTGAAACTCGTCAGTCAATGTTGCAACTGTTTTATTTAAGAACTATATTCCTTGATCACCGAGTAATATGCATGGACATCCAAATTTTATGACTACATTCTCAAGAAAAAATCATGCAGGAGTCTACGTGGTGTAGTTTGTGACTGGTGTTTATTTTTCCCATCGTGTCAAAAACTTTTTCACAATAATTATGTACCTTGCCCTTGATCTTCTTGTTTGTGGGTTAATTAGCCCCACAAAGTCTATGGCCCATTTATCAAATGCTTGCAACGTAACTTTTGGATTTAAAGTAATCTCATCCCTCCTAGATGGATTTCCCACTCTTTGACACACATCACATGATTGACAATGTTCTTTAGCATATTTATGTAGTGTTGGCCCCTAGAGCCCTGTGCATAGAATCTTTTGTGCAGTTCTTTTCCCTCCATAATGTCCTCCTGCAATCCCTTCATGCGCTTTTGTGAGTATCATATGCTTTTCATGTTCCATCATGTTAGAAATAAAGAGATGTGCTCATTTTTCCATAGAAAATATAGCAATATTGTCACCCAACAATAAGCACAAAGGCCACCCCTGAGCACCTTGACCTTGACAGACAAAATAATTCTGGTAGCAGACCAATATACAACCAAGGCTAGCACACCTTTCTCCAAGGGCAACACACCAAGAAAGAATAACCAGAAACCAAGAAGAAATTCCATACCATAACCAAGAGAGCAAGTCTAACCAAAAGGAAAAATCCCAGTTTCAACTGCACTCCCTCTCCAAACTTGCGCACCACTAGTATTATGTGGTTGTGAGAGTGTGAATGAAAAATGAGCTTTAGTGCCCTCTTATTTATAGTGCTCTTTTTCATTTTTCTAGGTTAAATTCTTCTTTTCGAGGTTAACACTTAAATATTAATTCTTTTATTGAGATGACATATCTTCTAGTGTTTCTACACATCTATTTAGGGTCTCTCTTTCTTCCCTAAGTATTTTAGTCTCATCAAAATTTACACATAGAGGTTAATACCTCTAGCAAATACCATAATATCAACATTGCCTTCTATCTAGGAAGGTATTAAAGGAAATGGTATTGAGAACGAACATACCATTCAATCAATAACACCATCATAGCCACACATGTTATCTCATGATCACATAGATCAACTCACAAGCAACATCATCACTATCAGTATCATCTGATAGCATCAACTGCATCATCTCTCGAATACATACTCCATCTGAGTAATCAATAATGATGTTGAATAAGTCACTCACTCCACAGAGTGATACAAGAACCATTATTCTAATCTAGACATATGTCCTAGAAGAATAATGTTCCAACAAATGTTTGAAGCTACGCCATGGAATACAGGGACTATTCTTCTAATTCAGACATACTTCCTAGAAGAATGACTATCCTGGACCATTTTCCCTCCGGCCACTACTGTGAACTCAGGGAAAATGTTTTTCCTATACCAATCTCTCGACTCTGGTCACTACTATGAACTCAAGGAGACAGACCATTATTCTAATTTGAACATATGTCCTACAAGAATAGTTGTCCATGGTACATAAACAATTTGTTAACTTAGACCATTCTCCACAGGGAGAATGTTTGTCTACCAGCAATATGTCCTTCCTAGATCGTTCTCCACCTGGAGAATGTTTTTCCACCAACACATTGACTATCCATCTAGCTGGAAATCAACTCCAACATTAGTGGTATTCTCCATGGCTCTTAGATAGGAGCATACTACTGCTATAATCCCATCCAATAGAGCACAATGGTTTCTATACATTGTAGTATAAAACTACTATGCAGTGGTACACAATCACTCCTAGTAGCACACCACTACTAACCAGTGACACACAATTACTTCAAGTGGATAACATCCACCACAGTAGAAAAAAACTATTGTCAAGAGACATACAATCTCCACAACAATCATATCATCTAATATCAACCTACTTAAATAATATCATGATAAAAAATGAGTCATGTGGTCCATTCTTCCACTCACATCTGTGAGATCTAGAAGAGAATCTTCCCTCAAAAAGTAAAAAATCGGCCATGGGATATTTGGACTATTCTTCCTGAGCAAAAAAGAATAATTTTTCGTTATTTATGAGTCATGTGGTCCATTCTTCCACTCACATATGTGAGATCTGGAAGAGAATCTTCCCTCAAAAAGTAAAAAATCGGCCATGGGATATTTGGACTATTCTTCCCGAGCAAAAAAGAATAATTTTCCGTTATTTATGAGTGTGGACCATTCACCTAACTAGGCCATTCCTCTCGCATTAATCATAGTGAAACCTAGAGAGAATGAGTCTTCCCTAGGGAATGCCTATCCCTAATTGTTGAACCTGGAACATTCAAATAACTGGGCCATTCCTAAAACACTAAACACAGTGCAACCTAGAGAGATTGAGTCTTCCCTAGGGAATGTCTATCTGAGCCATTTCCTATTGAAATGATTTCCCTACACCAACCTCCAAAACAAACCATTCTTCAAAACTTCTCACAACTGTGAACTTTGAAAGAATGAATTCCCGATGAGGTAGACCATTCTACTTTACCACTACTCAGACTGACTTCCAAGAATAATGACTATACTAGACCATTCCCACACACTAGCCAGAAGGGGAATTGTTGTCTATGGTACATCAACAATCTATCATACCATTTTCATTACAAAAATGATTTTCCGATCTTGACCATTTTCTGAACTGGAAAATGGTTGTTCGTCAGAAATATCGAACCACTTTCCGGACTGGAAAGGAACTTCCCAACCTAGACCATTTTTCAAAATAGAAAATTACTTTCTATAAATCAATAACATATCAATGCTCCCTCCCAACCTGGGAGTAATCACTTCCTTTTTCAATAAGGAATTCATCTCCACAAGCCCCAACTTGTCACTTAAGTACACAAACATTTCATCTTGGACAAAGTATTTACCAAAATATTTGTTATCTACTCATCTATGGAGATATACTGGAGAACCAATTCTCCCCTATGGACTTTATCACAAAAAATATAATTCTTGATCTCAATGTGCTTCGACCTGTCATGGAACACCGGGTTCTTTGAAATCTTCACATAGCTCTGATCATCACAATATATCACAGTCGAATTCAACACCTAATCATACAATTCAAAAATCAACTTACGGAGCCATTCTACTTTCGTACAATCATCACAAGATGCAATATACTTTGCTTTTGTAGTGTTGAGTGCAAAAAACTTTTTTTTCCTCCTAGCCCATAAAATCGTGGAAAAGATCAAACTGAAACGCATCCAAGTACCACTTATTTTGTCTTCTGCACTCCCTTCCCAATCTGAATTGATAAATCCATGCAGTTGTATATCATAACTTAAATGTGCCACAAAACAAATATCTTGATGAGTATTCTCCAAATACATTAATGAGCCAATCAATTGTCGATACAGAGATGGGTGTAATGTACCCCAAATTTCCCAAATAAAAAAAATACTTTTTAGGGAAATTAAAGTTCCTTAACTCTCCAACATTGTTTGTGATATAAGGCCTATGCATTCAAAGCCTCATAAAAATGAATACAAATACATAAATTCTTTCTAATTTACTTATTTATTTACTCTTCCAGCATAATAACAATGTTCAGCAGTATAATAATGAACAACATAATAATGAACAACAACATAATGAGCATAATGAACAACATAATAATGAACAACATCATAATGAGCATAATGAACAACATAATAATGAACAACAACATAATGGGCATGAGGTATTTACCTCAACCCGATGTTGAACCTAAAGCTGATGAATCCTGCCCAAATTGAGTAACAAGTGTAGTTCAGTTAAGTAATTATGAATATACATATACACCTATTTTATTTTGAAAAGGGGAAAACAATAAATTCCACTATAAGGCAAAATTCCCATAAACTCCCAACTATTTCTATTCATCATTCATCCCTAACTTACTTCTATCTTCCATCCCTATCCTTCCTCTCCTCGACTATCTTGAAGCGTCAACTATATTGACCTAACTCCAAATAGAACCCGTAAGAGGAAGTGTCACTCTCTTGACCAAGCTTCCCCAGCAGGCAACTAATAGTCATCGTCACATGTCTAGGGGAGCGTGAGATAACACTGTCCTCCCATGACTCCAGGTTTCAGAGGCTACATGGTGGGAAATGCCTCCACCCCTCCTAATAGGACTAGGGTCCATACCCTACCATGGAATATACAGTGGCACTATTTTTCTAGGAATTTTGTCATCGTATATTCAGTTTCAGGCAGTCTCACCACCTGAAAACATGCATTGGTCCATATATCATAGCAATGCATTCAAACCAACATAATTTCACAAATAAAGATTCATACCATATTGTTTCTCGGTCGGTGTTCACGACATCAACTTTTAATATCATTATCCTTTGGCTATTTCATATCCCATTGACCTATAGATTAGTCTATAACACAAAATCATGCATATCTATGCATTATCATCATGTAAATGCATTCAACCATAATCTCAATTTGGTATCCATGTACCAACAACTTTAAATGTAAAAAATTTCAAGTTAGAAATAGATCGTATAATATCCCCATAATTCAAGTAACGTTAAACATTCATAGAATTGACATTCTCATAATAGATTGCATAATATCCGTCATCATTCAAATAGCGTTAAACATTCATAGAATTGACATTCACATAATAGATTGCATAATATCCATCATCATTCAAATAATGTTAAACATTCATAGAATTGACATTCACATAAGTTCCTACGTCTTAAAAGTTCAAGTGTATCATTAATAGTTTCACAGTGAATAGAAAATAAAGGTGATTAGGCCTCAGGTAATCCTAGTTTTCCAAGTCAAAAGGTGGAATTACATACACCCAACCTTCGAGAAACATATTCTCGAGGTGGTAAAAAAAGTGAGGGATAATCTCGTCGTAATGTCTCGACATTCTCCCAAGTAGTAGATACTAGACTATACTTGTCCCACTGGACCTTAACTTGGTCTGCTAGATGGTTCCTGAGTTGTCGGACTTTGTGGTCTAATATGTGTAATGGTTCTACTATGAGGGTTCCCGCTTCTGATACCTGCAATTTCTTCCAATTCAATTTATGTGATTCATCAGCAACATAATAATGTAGAACAGATACATGAAAAATATTATGAGTTTTATGCAATTGGGGTGGTAGTATGAGACGATAGGCAATGGGTCCAATTCTCTCTTGGATTTTTAACGGTCCTATAAATTGAGGTGACAACTTTGTCCCCTTGCCGATCTAAATGGTACTCTTATTAGGCCTGATACAAATGAAAACTTGATCTCCCACTTTATAACTTCGGTCAGTACTATGTGCATCAACATAACTTTTTTATCTATCATGTGCTTCCTTTAGTCTTTGCCTAGTCTGAATCACCTGTTCCTCCATCTCTTGAATCAATTCTGGCCCAACTGTCACTCAGTCTTCTATCCTTTCCCAACTCAACGATGTTTTTCATGGCCTTCCATACATAGCTTTGTAGGGTGGCATTTTGATGGAGATATGAAAATTGTTATTGTAGGAAAACTCTACCAAAGGTAGGTACTTCTCCCAATGGGTTTGATTATCCATAACATACATCCTAAGAATTTCTTCCATGACTTGATTTACTCTCTCAGTTTTTCCATCTGTTTCAGGATGATAAGTTGTGCTTAAGTTCAACTGTGTCCCCAACGCTGACTGCAAACTTGTCCAAAACCTAGAAGTAAACTTGGAGTCCCTATCTGAAATGATCTTCTTGGGTATCTCGTGCAAACAGATGACCTCACTTACAAACATGCGTGCCACATCAATGACATCGTAAGTGTCTCTAGACATAATAAAATGAGCACTCTTGGTCAACTTATCAACTATCACAAGAATGACATTGTGTCTATGCGATGTGAGCAGAAAACCCACAACAAAATCCATAGAAATGACTCCCCATTTGGACATAGGGACATCATGCGATTTTAGGAGACTTGTCAGGTGGTGGTGGTCGGATTTCAGTTTTTGACACTCTAGGCACTTGGTGATGAAATGGACTACATCTCGCTTAATGCCTACCCAAAAGAAAAGATTCTTCATGTGCATACATTCTATTCACACCTGGATGTGCACAATAAAGTGCTCTATGGGCTTCCTTCAGTATGATGCTTCGAATATCCCCACCTTCGGGGATGTACATCCTTCCTTGATATCTTAATAGTCCATTTGATTCCAGGCTATATCCTTCATACTTTGGATCTTATTGCCTCCCACTCTGTAGGGTTTAAGTAACCTTTAAATACCAACTATCTCCAAGGAGTTGCATAAACACATGCTCCCTCAGATTAACTTTTAATGGTACCAAAGAGAAGACACGTGGTCTCCTACTCAAGGCATTCGCGACCACATTCTCCTATCCCTTGATATATGAAATTCCAAAATCATACTCACTCATAAACTCACTCCATTGCCTCTGCCTGGCATTGAGATCCCTTTGAGTGAAGAGATGTTTTAAACTTTCATGGTCCATTTTGAGCTCAAAATTTCGCCCCACTAGATAGTGCCTCCAAAGTTTCAGAGCTAGAATTACAACTGCCAACTATAAATCATGAGTAGCATAAATCTCCTCGTGTTGCTTCAACTTCCTTGATTCATACACTATAATACCTCCATCCTGCATTAGCATGGCCCCAACCCTTGCTTCGAGGCATCCGTGTAGATTGTGAAGTCGTTTTCCATATATGACACTCATAGAATTGGTGCACTAGTTAGTAACCTTTTAAGATTGATGAATGCACTATCAAATTCTTTTGTTCATTCATACCTGACCCCCTTGCACTGCAGAGTGGTGATGGGTTTCACTATTTTAGAGAACCCTTCCACAAATCTCCTGTAATAACCCGCTAGCCCCATGAAGCGTCTTACCTCATGCACATTTTTCGGCATTGACCATTCCATAAGGGCCTTTACCTTTTTTGGGTCCACAAAGATTCCTTCACCAGAAATGATATGACCTAAATAGTGAATTTATTTCTGGAAGAAGGAACACATCGAAAAATTTCCATACAATTTGTTCTCTCTAATGCAGGACAACACCACTTGCAAGTGTTCCTCATGTTCTCTTTTGTTCTTGCAATAGATGAGGATATCATCTAGAAATACCTGGACAAAGTGGTCTAAGTACTTCCATAATACACCATTCATGAGTCTCATGAATACTATTGGATCATTGGTCAAACTGAAAGGTACTACAACGAACTTGTAATGCCCAAACCGAGTTCGAAATTCAGTTTTAGGAATATCACCTTCCTTAATCCTTAACTGGTGTTTCATTTGTTTGGTTTAGTATTGGTATGTCTTGCAGGGAAGATTAGATGCAAGAAATATTTAGAGGTGACTTGGGAAATTTGATGCTCCACAACAAACATGAAATTTGATGCTCCACGACTGGATCAATTAAGTTACAAACAGAGCGATGGAAAATGAATTTTTGCATGTTCAAAAGATGCAAACAAAATGGCTAATGCTAACTCACAAAGAAAACACAAAAAAATTACAATAAAAATGACAAACCTGGGTGGTAAATTGTAATGGCTAACGATCTTGAACTTTGTATGTTCAGTAAACCATAACGGTGAGACTCACGGTTTTTCTACGCATTATACACTGTGCCAAGATGGCTAGGGCCCGAAACGATAGTCGCGATCTGCCTGCAGGAAGTCCTACACCTTTAACCGAGGTCTGAAACAGTGAAATTGATAGTCGTAGAAGTGTTTTCAATGCCCGAGGGTTAGACTCTAGAGTGCTCGCCGTTCGGTGAAGGGACCAAGGAAAAAAGCACAGAACTGTTTAACCAAGGTCTGAAACAGTGAAAAAGGTAGATGCGAAAGTGTTTTCGAGGCTTGATGGTTAGTCTTTAGAGTGGTCGTTGCTCGGTGAAGACAACAAGGAAAAAAACATGGAGGTGCTAGAGTGGTGGCCGCTAATTGGTGCTAAACGACAACTCCACTGACAACTAAATGACATCCAAATGGAAACTCACAAACCTCAAACCGATGAACCTTAAAAATATAAAAAAGTTCGTCTTTAAGTTCGCTTTCAGGTTTGAATTTGTTTAGGTTCGAATTCATTGAGTTTCGACCTTAAGGTTCGGCGAACCTCAATGAATTTTAATTTGTTTTTAAGGTTCGACGAACTTTGAACCTGAATCTCCAGGTTTGCTGAACCCTATGACGTAGCTCTAGACGTTGAAATCGATGCTAATATAATGCCATGGATTGGATCTGAGCATCCGAGACACAAGCTACTAGGGCAAGGGAAACGAAATATTTCCAAACCATACGTTAGGAAAGGAGAAGAACTCCAGACGTTGAAATTGATGCTAAGATAATGCCCTGGATCCCAGAAACATAATTTTCTAGGCAAGGGAGACAAAATATTTCCACACCATAAACCTGTATTAGCACATTAAAACTTCAAAATATTTCCACACCATAAACCTGTATTAGAAAATTAAAACTATTCTTAGCAAAGCCATCACCAATCAATTTGCTGCTCACAATGACCTTGCAATGCAAATGGAATATATTAGGAGATTCTTGATAAGAAAATGACAAGCATGGCCCTCGGGACTAGAATAAAATTTAGTGATCTCGACTAGGCTAACCCGAGGTTCCCCGCGATGATGGTCTCTCCTCCTCTGTATAATAATGATAATCCAAAGACAATAGACAACATATAGCAGCAGTCAGCCAGATGAAGCAATTGTTTTTCCAATGGGTTGGTTTCCCAGCACAACACCTGTAATTTTTCCATCTTATATTAATATAAAATAGTTATCTTAACAAAATTTTTTTGCAAATTACTAAAATATCAATAATATCTCTACAAATAAATACAATTTATTATTTGTATTAAAAAACTATGTACTTGATTTAATATAATAAACACCAAAAAGACAACCCTAAATTCAAATCTTAGTTGTTATCTATTAAATTAAAAAACAAAATACTCCATTTTCATCATTCATAATAAAAATAAAAATAAAACACTAAATTTAGGTGAAAACAATGAAATGATGAATTGTTTTCTTTTTAAACTTTAGTATCTTTTTTTAAAAAGCACAAAAAATTCTTAGAAATTTTTTTTTTTCCAAAAAATTAATTATAGATAAAATTAACCAATTAATTACATAACTCAAAATACAAATATCCAAATAATCATTTATAATAAAGCTTCAACTAAATCACAAATATTTAATCCTATACGTTGAAATATCTTATCCTTTAAAATCTTCTTATATTCAAACGGAACTATCACCAAATCCAACTCAATTTACAAATTGATTATCTCTCAAACTCACTCAATGGAACTCAATTAACACATTGATCATCTTTCAAACTCAATAAAATTATAGGTAAAGTACATTTTAATTATTAAAACTATTTCAAACTCTTATCTAAGCCAACAACCAAACTAACAAATATACTTTGCACTATCATCCCCTTCAAGATCATCTCATAGACTGAATAAAAGACAACTGCTATAGCAAAGGATAAATCCACTGTACTTTACTTAAGTTCTTCCTGAAGCTCAAAATGTTCGCTGACATTGCATGCACTTCACCCACTTTGACCTCAGTTTAAGTTGTTGAAACTGCACCCATTCCACTGTCCGAAACACAATTTCAAAGTTAGATCAATTAGATCCTTTGTTTTTGACAGAGGAAGGAGACCAAATGAAGCATCATACACCTTCTTTGTTAAATAACACTGTCTCGAAAAACATTTAATGATTAAATAAGTGTACGTCCTTTTCCGTTTTATGGTTAATTTAGCACCAATATATTTTCTTCGCAGAATTTTGAAATAGATAATTTTAATTTAAAA
>ML790918.1:175712-228748 GCA_009831015.1 Picea engelmannii | reverse complement strand
CCTTGGGACTGAAAAGTTGTTCGATAGAGCTTGGTGGTGGCAACTGAATCAAATCCCTGCGGGGAAAGCTGAGATGCAATGGATTTCTGTAAGAGGCTTCCCTGAGGCGAGGAGGAAGCGGTAACTTTGACTGTCCAAGATCAATTTGGGGATTTTGAATCTTCTTTGAAGCATCAGTTTTTCCCCGATGAAAACGGGAATTCATGGGCTCCAGAATAAGAGATTTTCTCCCCTGGCAGGATGGTCGGAGCCTGTAACCGTTAGAATGAATTGAGCTGCGGTGCACTACGATCATTGCTATCTTCAATTTTAGACCCTTCTCCAAACGAGGGGTTCCATCATGTAAAACCCTAGTTTCACCATATATGGTTTTCATGACACAGCTCCTAAATTTGGCCGTCAGTTTGTCGATTTTGTCGTCAGCCTCCTTATCTAACGTACAGCTTATAATCTTGTTCTCAACCAAATCTGAGGAGGAGTAATCCTCCTCGATGGCTCTCCGCTGTTCTTCATCCCTACCTTTATCTTCAATATCTGATAATATCTGAAGGGAGGCTCCTCTTCTGAATGGTTCGCTCCCCAAGGCATCCATGCATAGAACAGTATCAGGAGAATTGGTTTGCCCGAGAAGATCTTGTTTTACATTTTCATGGTTCACCACCGAATCGACTTCATATTTGGAGTGTCTAGAAAACGTAGTGGCCTGTACATGCTTATCCTCCGACTCGTTCGGTAATGGAAGGATTCCGGACATCATAATAGACCAGATACCTACGACTGTGCTGAATGTTGTAAACATATATGTGAGATAAGATCTGAAACTACAGCGAAAATCTGCGTAACTCTAATGGTATTTGTTAAAGGACATAAGCTTTGATTTGTTTCTTTCGAGACAACCTTTCATTTAAAAGGAAGGCCAACTAGAAATCGGAGACCAACTCAGATTCACGCCGCTAAATATTAAATTGGTGTTCTTATCCTTCACTTGTAAGTCATCGTAATGAAGAAAGAAGAAAGTTTCCTCAAACATTCATAAAGTTTCCATTTTCCTTACACGTGGAACAAAATATCTTACCGCTAATGGACGAACATATAAAAATGATTTTGTTAATAAATTATTTTGATTGTAACAAATAAAATTTGGTTCAAATGTGAGTCGAAATGATAACTTTATCGGTATAAGTGCTTTTTTCCTTTCGTTGTTCAAAGTTTTTGGTTGTTTATTAATCTGATGAATATTCTTTCAAGATTTTTGATTCCATAACGATGCTAAGAACGTTTCTCTTAAAACATACACTCTCACATCATTATGTTTTTGACTTAACAAAAATAGAAATCACTCTTCATTAATAATGCTTGGAATATTCCTCTAAAACAGACACTTTAAAATCAATAGAATGTTGACTTCATTAAAATAGAGATATTTTTTATTTATAAAATAAATATTATTTTAAAAAATAAGTACCAAACAAATAAATATTATTTTAAAAAATAAATATAAAAGAAAAATGCATGCATCTAACCAAAAACCTCTTAGCTTATATATTTGGATCTTTGCATTGTGATGTAATTACTCTCTTAGATATTTTAAAATTATTATCAAAATTTGAGAAAATAAATATTAAATTACAAATGTTTTTCCATCATGCAATGTTGCAAATTATATAAAAATAGATCAATTTAAAGATAATTCACTTCATAAAATATATATTCAAATATGAATAAAATTTATAAAAAATTTACATTACTTATCTACTTCATAGTATAAATGTTTTAATAACTTTTTTTGGGGTTAAATTTGTTTTAATCACATTTTTTTTTTTCTAAAAATTTTCATTGATAAATGGAAGGTATAATGCTTAAGTACATAATCTTATAGAGACATAAAAATAACGACCTAGAAACCTTGACTAAAGATTATATCAACACAAGACTAGATGAGAGACAAAATCTTATACATTAAAATGACAATGAGTAGATTATACTAGATATGTGCTAATAATCGATTACAAACACAAGAGACAAAACATAGAAGTATACAATCGCTTGGATTTGTAAATCATATAGTACTTGATATTGTTTGGAGATAAAGTCTCCATTTGAAAATTTGAAAATTTTTCTTGTACAAAAAATTCGAAAAGCAGAAGTGATGCTTCTTTTGAAAGAGCATCAACAACAATATTTAGAACCCTTCGAATACAAGTAAATGAGATATGCTGAAATAATGAAACTATCTTTCATAATTGGTTTTCCATTTGTTGGAGACTTGAGTTAGTAATAAGATTTTCCCAATTCGTCCAGTTGATAACCAAATTTGAGTCCCCGAAGACTTGTAGGTAAAACACACTCCTATGCGCATGAATTTTGAGGAGAAAAAATGGGGCTTTGAACTCACCTATGTCAATGGTACCTCAACCCAGATTTAACTTAAGTTTTACCAAATGGGACTCAGAGAAATGAAGAATGAAACCCAAACCCAAGGAGTGCCTCAGACCTTGGCATGCCCCATCAAAGAAAACCCATGTGACTACTTTCTTTATCGCCACTTCATTATGCACTCGAGATTGTTTCCACTTCGAAGAATATGTGTAACTACTAAGAAGTGAAATTGATTGTTGTGATACCTTGGTTTTGGGATATCACTTATCTTAGAAAAGACTGGCATTCCTTTCTATCAAAATCCCCCATGTGACCAAAATGTTAAACACCCTGTACATTTTTAAATCGGGTTGAGAGAAGTACTCATGAAAGAAATTTGAAATGGAGACCTTATCCCATAAATGAACAAGCCCTAAATATTCCCCAATTTCCATCCACACTTGATGTGAAAATGAACAATATGGGAAGATGTGTTTGTTGAATTCATTGTGCCTCTTACAGAGAAACATAAACCCCACCCATGTTTGTCTCTTAATTGTAGTTTGTCTTGGGTCATGACCTTCCCCTTTAACATCGGCCAGAAGAATAGTAAACCTTTCAAAGGAACCCTAATCTTCCATAGTTTTGTTACCCACCGAACATGGATATTATCTCCCAAATCCTTCAATGTCAGACGACTAGGATTGATTGTATACTATCCTTCTACATTATTTAAATAATAAACAACCTCAGACCTTCTAAATTGGAAAATGAACATGATCTTTATATAGTTCAATTGTGAATATTTTCCATTGGTAATTCCATCTCACATCCAAATTAAGGTTAACATCTAAGAGCCACCCCTGAGCCCATATACACATGTGAGCTACATCATTGATCTGATTTAGAGTACACAATGTCTAATCTCCTAGAGTTGAGCCACTAGATCATCAAGAAAAAAGATATTGTCATTACAAGCCAAGATTACATCCTTCCCTATCTTGATAGATCCACCAAAGCCTTCATTCCATGCCAATTAATTCATGATGATAGGAAATGAGAGTTTTAGAACACTCCACTAATTGGAGATATTATGTGTACTTTTCCTCTTACTTCTATTCTAGTCCAAAATTGTACCCATGGAAATGTACTTGTCAATCAAAATGCTTTGCCAAAGACTATCTCTAGTCATAAATAACCAAATAGATTTTTTTGCTAGGGCCTTCCCGAAAGGACATATGTCCTTTAAAACCACCCCTAGGGGTCTTGGGCTCTGATATGGATTTCCAGTTTTTTATGTGTGATCCCTAATACTCAGCATGACCCTTCCATAAATAACTAAAAGATACTTTCCTGATGTGATTAAGAATACCTTCCGGGATTAGTGCCAAGAGGTGTCAAAAAACAGTAATGGCTTAAGCACATATTTGATGAAAACCAATATACCACCTTGAGAAAACTAATGATTTCACCAAAAGTTGATTTTCTTCTCAATCTGCATCAAAAGACATTTCCAATCGGAGACACTGTACAATCCTTAGGTGAATAAGTGCATAGAAACATACAAATGGAAAGGCAGAGATGCTCAATAAATACCATATCAACAAAAGGCTCAATGAGAGACAAAATCTTATACACTAAAATCACAACCAACACATTATACTAGACTTGTGTCAATCATCAATTACATGAAAAAGAGACAAAACATAGAACTATACGATCACTTATATTTATAAATTAGTGATCCAGGTGGATATCGGTGGCCACCCACCTATTCCAATTGGCTCAAAACAGTCTTCTGGAAATTTACTATTTTTAGCAGTTTTTTGGTTCCTAAACTTCTAGGGCCATTTTGAGGGCCTAAATGAAGTTTCTCCAGAATCGAGCACCTTTATAATTACTGAAGGATTTGATTGAGCCCCGAAAATGAATCTCCTTGATGATACCTTTCCAACGAGCTATCGTGCGCCCCAGACAGAGATCGTATGCCAAAGTTACGCCTCCAGTAATTTGATACACCAAACTACTCAAAATAGGGTCCACAAAACTGTTGGTTTTTCATCTTCCGGCGTTAGGGTTTTGGATTTTATTTATGTTAAAAATGCCTTTAGAGCCTCATTGTAACCATCTTCTTTCAAATGTGAGTATCCATCACATCTCTTCTCAGAGATAAGTTGTCACCATTCTAGTGAGTCTTTCACTCTGTATTTTTATAGTTTTGTACATTTCGCTCATTAATAGAAATTGTGTATTACTGTATATCTATGCATCTTGTTATATATCTGATAGATATTTGTTATATTATTGGCTCAGTCACAATATCTCTATATATTTTTGTGTTATATCTCTTCTCTCATTTTGTGCCAAAAATAATTCGGGTCAATTAGATAGTACTCGATCTTGTTTGGAGATCAAGTCTCCATTCAAGAATTTTTCTTGTACAAAAAGTTCAGCAAGAAGAAGTAATGCGTGTTTGGAAAGAGCATCAACAATAGTATTCAGAACCCTTCAAATATGACTAAAAACAATGTGATGAAACAATGCATCTATATCTCGTAATTTGTTTTCCATTTGTTGGAGACTTGAGTTACTAATCAAATTTTCCCCATTCATCCAATCCATAACCAACTTTAAGTCCCTGAAGATATGTAGGTAAAACACACTCCTATGCACAAGAATTTTGAGGCGAAAAAATACAGCTTTAAACTCACTTATGTTATAGGTCACTTGACCCATATTTAACTTGATTTTTAACAAATGGGACTCAGAGAAATGAATAATGAAACCCAAACCCAGGAGCACCTCGGAAGTTAGAATGTCACATCAAAGAAAATCCACGTGAATAATTTCTTTATCACCACTTAATTATGCAGCCGAGATTGTTTAAAGCTTAGAGAATACTTGTAGTTTCTAAGAAGTGCAATTGATTGTGGGATATCCCTTATCTTCGAAAATATTGGAATTCATTTCTAGTAAAATCCCCCAAGCGACCAAAATGGAAAACACCTTGTACATTTTAAAATCAGGCCGAGAGAAGTACTCATGAAATCAATCTAAAATGGAGACCTTATCCCATAAATCAACAAGCCCTAACTATCCCTCAACTTCCATCCACACTTGATGTGAAAATGGACAATATAGGAAGATGTGTTCATTGGATTCATTGTGCCTCTTGCAAAGATAACACAAACGTCACCCTTGTTTTTCTCTTAAATATATTTTTTCCAGGGTCAGGACCTTCCCCTCTAACATTTTCCAAAATAATAATAGACTTGTTGGCATTGCGTGTGGTTCTAAGACCCTAGGTTCGAATTATCTTGACCAAAAAACCCTTCATAAATCGACCCTTTTGGCATCGCCTACATGCAGTTGAAGTCTCACCCAAGGAATCTATTGGGGCTACAGGAACCCATTGTCTACAGTAGTGAGGAAATGGGAGGTGACCATCTTTTTCATCCTTACTTATATGTTCTACACATTTTTTTTTTTTTTTTATCTTCTCAGACTACTTAGTGAATTCAGTTACGCATCATCATGATACTTCATATTACCACATATTACAACAATTATAACCATTGCACATTGATCATACAAATAATAATTACAGTCTAACACTCATCAAGAAAGCATCCATGTTCAATCACATAAAATAAAAATACACACAATAGTTAACATGGTTCACTGAAAATTGGTATACATCCACAACGATTAGCTTCTTTATTATTCTTTATGCAATTATACCATGATTCTACATTTAAATTTAAAAAGATACATCATGTTATATTTTTCTTCTCCTAGCATATCCATTTTGCAGTGCAAGCCTCTCTCTCCCTCTGCAGCATCTTCTCAAGACTTAGACATAGACCCAATAGTGAATTCTCCAACTCACTCCCTTTCTTGATCAGAATATAATAACTAACAGAGAGGAACAACTAACATCAACAAACTAGTCTGATGAGGAACCCCTATTCTCTCAACCCATTACATATTTATATATAAATTCTAGGGATTAAAACCCTACTTTGTCCATCCCAAAAAGCCTATTACAATACACGATAACTCAAGTTGTCTTGCTATTTAGGATGCTTTAACTACTTTTCCATCTACATGTTGCTTTTGCACTATGATTGTTGTTCTTCTTGATTTTACATGTCCTTCTATATTTAGCACATCGGGTTGTCATCCTTTTTTTTTTCCTTCTTCCTTCTCTTTCTTTATTCTTCTTATTAATTCCCCTGCTTTCTTCTTCTCACTGCAAATTGTACTCATGAATTCACCTCAATTGCGCACTCCCAAGCCTTCTATATTATTCTATGCACATCTTCTACACTTATCATTTTTCATGAATCTTATTTCCATAATTCTTGTCCAACATGCCCCTAACACTCACATGTGGCTCATCCTGAGCCACTTAGGCTTGTTGCATGCTCCTCCATCCTTGGATAAATTTTTGGGAGGCCTCCTTGTTTGCCACAACTTCCCTTATTATAGGTGCCTCTATTTCCACAATATCTTCAACCCTCTGTGTGGTCAGTGTTGTAATATTTTCTTCTAATTCATGTGCTACTTGTTTCACCTTGCCTTGTGAAATGGACAATTCTCCTTTCACCCTCAATGCTTCTTCTTGTAGCGGTCCTAAGCGATGTCACAAGATCTTCTGTTGATATTTCATATTTTCAACCTCTATGTATGATTGCCTCTGTGCGAAAATTTTCTTCATATGTTTAGTCAATGGAAGAGTGTTTATTATTTCAAAACATTTCTCGGCCTTTTCTTTTTCTTCTCTTAATTTTTCTTTCATGGCCTTCATCTCTGTATATTCTACTAGGTCTGTCCAGATTTGTGCGCTTTCCTCTCATAGTTTGGCGCATTCTTCCTCTACTTTATTGATGTTGGAAATGACTGTCATCATAATTATCTCTATGACTACTTGTTCCTTTGGTGGCGTTCATGACGCACTACGCAACTGTAGATCCTCTTTTTTCATGCAGAAGCCTTTCATGGCTTCACCAATTTTCAATACCTCCTCCTCCATGGTAGCCTCTACTATTATCGGTACCTTGGGATTTTAATTGTACAACTTCTGTATGACCACATGTGTATTTTGTGCCATTATCTCAGCTTCATCCTTTTATTTTAGAGCTTGCGTGGACCTTTAATCGACCTCATTATTTTCCTTCATTGCTTGTTCAAACTTTTCTTCGGCCTCCATATTCTCTTTCATCATTCTCTCCATTTTCTTCTCCACCACACTGTTTTCCTCGATATTTGTTGTGTATTTCGTCTGCAGTTTTGTCTTTTCCTATGTAACCTTTATGCATTCGCTAGAAGCGGTATCTGTGTAGAGTTGTAATTCCTATGTGATACCCGTTTGCAATCCTTGCAATACTATTGTTGGCATATACGAGACGACTAAGTCTAGGTGACTCAGTCCTTGTACTTGTTCCTACATTTTGGGTGTGGGGAACCCGATTACATCTGCTGAAAATTTTATCGTTCTTTGTCCTTCACCATTTGTGAGAAGTAAGAAGTGGTAGCTTCTGCTAGTTTTATTTCCTTGGATCTTCTCTCTGCTACTAAGCTTACTATCTCCAACCATTGTTGCAATTCTATCATCTTCTCTTGCATCCTTTTGTTGATTTCTTCCTGCCACTATGACATTTGTTGAACTACCTCATCAGTGGCATCCTTTACATGGTAACCAATTTGGTCCATGTCATAATCCGTAAATGTATAAATGGTCATTTCCTTGTGCACTTTCTTCATTTTAAGCACACCTCGTGCTTGATCCTTCCCCTTGTCCTTTATTTTCCTTTCTATCATGGGCATTGTCTGTTGTGTTTGCTATGTTGATGGTGTGGTCTTTGATATATCCTCAATTCCATTTCCTTGACCATGTTCCTGATCATTCTTGGTACCATTATGTTGTTATGTCTCTTTATTTCTAGGTTTCTCTATCTTGGGGCCATCTACAGGGATTTTCTAGTTTGGGTCCCAATCTTGCATAATTAGTTGGATATCTTCTTCAATAACCTTGGTTTTTTTTCTAGACCCACTCCTCTCTTGATTCCTTCTTTGCTTGGACATACATGCAATGTCTCTATTCTTGAAACTTCGTGACTAGTGCATATGATTCCACCAGTTGTGGTGTTATGTGTGGTGTGTCCTTAATGCATTGTCAAATCCTTTCCGCATAGAGAAAAACTTCGACGTTGGTATCTGTTTAGCATTGTTTATTTTTTGTATACCAGAAGTTATGGTACTTTGCTGCTAGATAGAGTTTCCCTCTTAGGTCCAAATTTTTTTTTTCCTCCGGTTCTTCCCATGTTTTGAACGCAAGAAAAACCAGAAGCCATGGATAATGGAACTCCATACCTTTATATTGTGTGTATGTGAAGTCAATAAGAAACTTGTTTAAAAATAAGCTTTCCCAACTCATTGATGTCCCTTCCACACACTTCTCTATTGCAACTATCATGCATGTTAGCACTTGATCCTTTCTGCATTTCCGTAGGATATTGCATGCTAATTGATATTTCACAATTATGATGGTTGGGTCGCATATGTCGGGCACGTACAAGCCACAAACCCCTCTAATTGTTTGAAACTCTTGCTTCATGGGCTCTGAAAAGACCCTGTCAGTCTTTTTGTCTACACACATCGAGGTGGAATCCTTCCCTTGTGTTGGTAATCCTATGATCCTGGTGATCAAGTATGTTTCGATCGAAATTGGCCTATCCAGCCACAGATTCCTTCCATCCATGCAAGATAGGAGTAAATTTACGCATGCATTTACCTCATTGGTCTATTTCAAGTGTGGGATGTCAAACAGTTTGAGCAAGCCTACTCGCTCCAATTCTTTGACCCATACTTGGGGCACATGTATGCTCTATTTTATTGTTGGGTCTACTTTCAACTCTAGATAATGGTGGGGCACTATCTTAGGGATCTTCTCTGTATCTGTAATGTCATGGTATATATAATGGAGTTGTGGCACCTTCCCCAACATATCTTCTTCGATTATGACCCCTTCTGGTATGTTAGGAATCACCAATATGTGGTTAACATTATTTGGCATTGTCATTAGTGGGGCATCATATTTTATTAGTGGGATGTAATCATGAGAGAACCTCAGATACTATGATGATGATGGTCCCAAAGTATCCTCCACCTCTAGTACCTCTAGTCCTATCGGTGATGCTTTTGTGTGGATCTTCTTTGGTACAGACAATGGTTCTTTTAGTGGTGCCATTTCTGTAAGACTCGGTAATTATTGATAGTTTCTTCATCTCTATGTCCCATTCTTAGTTCGTCTCATGTGGTCTATTCACTCTTGTTTTCATATAGCTTGTAGTAACAATAACTAAGACTTGTTTCCCCTCAACTGCTATTGTGCCTCCTTGCAAACTGTTCATGTCTCTTCATACCTTAACTACCTTGTCCCATTCATGAACATGGTTGATGAATGGTTAAATAAATGTGGCTTTATTACCAAATGCGTCATGTGATTTTTTCCTCGTATTGAAAATATGTCGTGATTTCTAGCGGCTTTTACCATTTAAGATTATATGACGTCTTTATGACCTATCATTTCCACTTTGTCTTTGTCAGTCATTCTTTAATGCCTTTTTACGATCTTGTTAGTACCATAATGCACAATTGTTATTCTTTTACATATATTTATTTTGCGGTCTTTTTCTTCTTTCATTACTGTCTTAAGTGGTGTTGTTCCATCCTGATGTGCGATAATCATTCCTTCTGCACATTATAAAATTTTCTATCATAGAGTAATACCAAGTCTCCCACTTGAAAATTTTTCTATTAAATGTGTATCTCATGCCATGCCTTCTCTCGGGTTTTCTAAACTTGCTAATGGAAACCTTTGACAAACCATTCTTCCTCAAGTTGTACCAACTGTGAAAATCACTCCTCTATTGCACTAGAGTCCGAAAGACCAGTGATCATTTTAATGCGCAAGATAGGTAGAATAAAATCCATTGGAATCAATACTTATTTCCCATAGACCAACCTAAAAGGTGTCTTCCCTGTCAACTTTTTTCTTGTCGTCGTCTAGGCCCATAAAACTGCGGGAACTCTTAAGTCCCAATCATCTCTCCCTATGTTGAAGATATTTTTCAAATCATTCTCCATGATTTTATTGAAATATTACACTGTCCCATTCGGCTGAGGATGATACGAGGTACTCTTTTGATGATGAATTTGAAACTCGTCAGTCAATGTTGCAATTGTTTTATTTAAGAACTGTATTCCTTGATCACCGAGTAATATGCATGGACATCCAAATTTTATGAATACATTCGCAAACAAAAATCATGCAGGAGTCTTCGTGGTGCAGTTTGTGACTAGTGTTTCTTTTTCCCATCGTGTCAAAAACTTTGTCGTAGTAATTATGTACCTTTCCCTTGATCTTCTTGTTTGTGGGTTAATTAGCCCCACAAAGTCTATGGCCCATTTATCAAATGCTTGCAATGTAACTTTTGGATTTAAGGTAATCTCATCCCTCCTAGATGGATTTCCCACTCTTTGACACACATCACATGATTGACAATGTTCTTTAGCATATTTATGTAGTGTTGGCCCCAGAGCCCTGTGCATAAATCTTTTGCGCAGTTGTTTTTTCCTCCGTAATGTCCTCCTGCAATCCCTTCATGTGATTTTGTGAGTATCATATGCCCTTCATGTTCCAACATGTTAGAAATAAAGAGATGTGCTCATTTTTCCATAGAAAATATAGCAATATTGTCACCCAACCATAAGCACAAAGGCCACCTCTGAGCACCTTAACCTTAATAGATAGAATAATTCTGGTAGTATACCAATATACAACCAAGGCTAGCACACCTTTCTCCAAGGGAAACGCACCAAGAAAGAATAACCAAAAACCAAGAAGAAATTCCAAACCATAACCAAGAGACCAAGTCCAACCAAAAGCCAAAATCCCAGTTGCAACTGCACTCCCTCTCCAAACTTGTGCACCACTAGTATTATGTGGTTGTGAGAGTGAATGAAAAATGAGCTCTAGTTCCCTCTTATTTATAGTGCCCTTTTTCATTTTTCCAGGTCAAATTCTTCTTTTAGAGGTTAACACTTAAATATTAATTCTTTTATTGAGATGACATGTCTTCTAGCATTTCTACACATTTGTTTAGGGTCTCTCTTTCTTCCCTAGGTATTCTAGTCTCATCAAAAGTTACACATAGAGGTTAATACCTCTAGAAAATACCATAATATCAACATTGCCTCCTAGCTAGGAAGGTATTAAAGGAAATGGTATTGAGAACGAACAGACCATTCAATCAATAGCACCATCATACCACACATTTGATCTCATGATCACATAGATCAACTCACAAGAAACATCATCACTATCAATATCATCTGATAGCATCAACTACAACATCTCTCGAATGCATACTCCATCTGAGTAATTGATAATGATGTTGAATAAGTCACTCACTCTAGAGAGTGATACAAGAACCATTCTTCTAATCTAGACATATGTCCTAGAAGAATAATGTTCCAATAGATGTTTGAAGCTACACCATGGAATACAAAGACTATTCTTCTAATTCAGACATACTTCCTAGAAGAATGACTATCCTGGACCATTTTCCCTCCAACCACTACTGTGAACTCAGGGAAAATGTTTTTCCTGTACCAATATGTTGACTTTGGTCACTACTATGAACTCAGGGAGACAAACCATGATTCTAATCCAGACATATGTCCTACAAGAATAGTTGTCCATGGTACATAAACAATTTGTCAACCTGGACCATTCTCCACGGGGAGAATGTTTTTCCACCAGCAATATGTCCTTCCTAGATCATTCTCCACCTGGAGAATGTTTTTCCACCAACACACTTACTATCCATCTAGCTGGAAATCAACTCCAACACTAGTGGTATTCTCCATGGCACTCAGATAGGAGCATACTACTGCTATAATCCCATCCAATAGAGAACAATTGTTTCTATCCATAGTAGTATAAAACTATTATACAGTGGTACACAACCACTCCTAGTAGCACACCACTACTAACTAGTGACACACAATTATTGCCAGTGGATAACATCCACCAAAGTAGAATACAACTACTTTCAAGAGACATACAATCTCCATACAATCATATCATCTAATATCAACCTGCATAAATAATATCATGATACAAAATGAGTCATGTGGTCCATTCTTCCACTCACATCTGTGAGATCTAGAATAGAATCTTCCCTCAAAAAGTAAAAAATCGGCCATGCGATATTTGGACTATTCTTCCTGAGCACAAAAGAATATTTTTTCATGATTTATGAGCCTGGACCATTAACCTAACTGGGCCATTCCTCTCACATTAATCATAGTGCAACCTAGAGAGAATGAGTCTTCCCTAGGGAATGCCTGTCCCTAATTGTTGAACCTTGAACATTCAAATAACTGGGCCATTCCTAAAACACTAAACACAATGCAACCTAGAGAGATTGAGTCTTCCCTGGGGAATCACTATCTGAGCCATTTCCTATGGAAATGACTGTCCTGCACCAACCTCCAAAACAATCCATTCTTCGAAACTTCTCACAACTGCAAACTTCGAAAGAATGACTTCCCGATGAGGTAGACCATTCTACTTTACCACTACTCAGACTGAATTCCAAGAATAATGACTATACTAGACCATTCCCACACACTGTCCATAAGGGGAATCGTTGTCTATGGTACATCAAAAAGCTATCATACCATTTTCATTAGGAAAATGATTGTCCGATCATGACCATTTTCTAAACTGGAAAATGACTGTCTGTCAAAAATATCGAACCACTTTCCGGACTGGAAAGGAACTTCCCAACCTAGACCATTTTTCAAAATAGAAAATTACTATCTATAAATCAATAACATATCAATGCTCCCTCCCAACCTGGGAGTAATCACTTCCTTTTTCAATAAGGAATGCATCTCCACAAGCCCCAACTTGTCGCTTAAGTACACAAATGTTTCAGTCAGACAAAGGATTTACCAAAATATATGTTATCTACTCATCTATGGAGATATACTGGAGAACCAATTCTCCCCTATGGACTTTATCATGGAGAATATAATTCTTGATCTCAATGTGCTTCGACCTGTCATGGAACACCGGGTTCTCTGAAAGCTTCACATAGATCTGATCATCACAATATATCACAGTCGAATTCAACACCTTATCAAATAGTTCAAAAATAAACTTACAGAGCCACGCTGCTTTCGTACAATCATCACAAGATGCAATATACGTTGCTTTTGTAGTGTTGAGTGCAACAAACTTTTTTTTCCTCCTAGCCCGTAAAATCGTGGCAAATATCAAACTAAAACACATCCAAGTAGCACTTCTTTTGTCTTCTGCACTCCCTTCCCAATTTGAATCGATAAATCCATGCAGTTGTATATCATTAACTTAAATGTGCCACAAAACAAATATCTTGATGAGTATTCTCCAAATACATTAACGATCCAATCAATTGTTGATATAGATATGGGTGTAATGTACCCCAAATTTCCCAAATAAAAAATTTATTTTTTAAGGAAATTAAAGTTCCTTGACTCTCCAACATTGTTTTTGATGTAAGGCCTATGCATATAAAGCCTCATAAAAATAAATACAAATACATAAATTATTTCTAATTTATTTCTTTATTTACTGTTCCAACATAATAACAATGTTCAACAGTATAATAATGAACAACATAATAAACATAATAATGAACAACAACATAATGAGAATAATGAACAACATCATAATGAGCATAATTAACAACATAATAATGAACAACAACATAATGGGCATGAGGTATTTACCTCAACCCGATGTTGAACTTGAACCTGATGAATCCTGCCCAATCTGAGTAACCTCCTAGCCAACTAGGAACAACCTCTCCAACTCCCTACCCCCAGAAATCCTTATGGTTTCCTGACACCCGAGCCAAAAATTCCCGGCAACCACAATTCCCCTGTGAGAGTCATCAAGAAAAACTGTAAGAAAAACTGTTGCATCCAGAAACTGTTTCTTCCCCTCCTCCTTCTTCCTCTGCTAATTTTCTTCCCTTCCATAAACCAAAAATATCACCCCAAACCAAAATATCTCCTCTCTCATTTCTCCCTTCTCCGTTATCCTACTCCCTCGAATCCATTTCCCCTACCGCCTTACCCCCCATTAATTCCTCAACCACCTTATCCCTCCCATTAATTGGCTCAACTACCAATAATAATAATTTTATAATAAAGTGTGCATAAATCTATTTTAATAATTTATTAAAATAATATTTATTATTCATGATAATTAAAGAATTAATTAGGGTTGTTACATACACTCACCCTTCAAGAAACTTCATCTCGAAGTTAGGGTAACTTACAATACAAGGGAAATGACACATGGTTTATACATTCATATCCAATAAACAACATCATCAGTAAACAAAAAGAACTTATACATACTAGTGTACATGTGCAATAAATGTATGTGTAGCTAGAGCATACAAGGCTCCTGCATGTACTAATGATAATAATTATTACACCTATATTAATTCTTATATGCATTCAATCCAATCAACAAGACCATTCATTTCATAAAAGATAATAAACCAATTAAAATGTTTGCATAACAACGTTCATTTAGACAATTGTAGTATAGTTAAGTAATTATGAATATACATATACACCTATTTTATTTTCAAAAGGGGAAAACAATAAATTCCACTATAAGGAAAAATTCCCATACACTCCCAACTATTTCTATTCATCATTCCTCCCTAACTTACTTTCGCCTTCCATCCCTATCCTTCCTCTGCTCGACTATCTTGAAGCATCAACTATATTGACCTAACTCCAAATAGAACCCGTAGGAGGAAGTGTCACTCTCTTGACAAAGCTTCCCCAATAGGCAACTGATAGTCATTTTCATATGTCTAGGGGAGCGTGAGATAACACCATCCTCCCATGACTCTAGGTTTCAGAGGCTACACTGTGGGAAATGCCTCCACCCCTCCTAATAGGACTAGGGTCCACACCCTACCATGGAGTATACAGTGGCACTGTTTTTCTAGGAATTTTGTCATCGTATATTCAGTTTTAGGTAGTCTCACCACCTAAAAACCTGCATTGGTCCATATATCATAGAAATGCATTCAAACCAACATAATTTCACAAATAAATATTCATACCATATTGTTTTTCGGTCGGTGTTCACGACATCAACTTTTAATATCATTATCCTTTGGTTATTTCATAGCCCATTGACCTGTAGATTAGTCTATAACACAAAATCGTGCATATCTATGCATTATCATCATGTAAATGCATTCAACCATAATATCAATTCGATATCCACGTACCAACAACTTTAATTGTCAAAAATTTCAAGTTAGAAATAGATCGTATAATATCCCCATAATTCAAGTAACGTTAAACATTCATAGAATTGACATTCTCATAATAGATTGCATAATATCCATCATCATTCAAATAACGTTAAACCTTCATATAATTGACATTCACATAATAGATTGCATAATATCCATCATCATTCAAATAACGTAAAACATTCATAGAATTGACATTCACATAAGTTCCTACGTCTTAAAAGTTCAAGTGTATCATTAATAGTTTCACAGTGAATAGAAAATAAAGGTGATTAGGCCTCAGGTAATCCTAGTTGTCCAAGTCAAAAGGTGGCATTACATACACCCAAACTTCAAGAAACATATTCTCGAGGTGGTAAAAAAAGTGAGGGATATTCTCGTCGTAATGTCTCAGCATTCTCCCAAGTAGCAGATAATGGACTATACTTGTCCTACTTGACCTTAACATGGTCTACCAGATGGTTCCTAAGTTATCGGACTCTGTGGTATAATATGCGTAATGGTTCTACTGTGAGGGTTCCCACATTTGATACCTGCAATTCCTTCCAATTCAGTTTATGCAATTCGTCAGAAACATAATGACGTAGAACAGATACATGAAAAACATTATTAGTTTTATGCAATTGGGGTGGTAGTATGAGACGATAGACAACAGGTCCAATGCTCTCTTGGATTTTGAATGGTCCTATAAATAGAGGTGACAACTTTGTCCCCTTGTCAAACCGAATGGTACTCTTATTAGGTCTGATACGAATGAAAACTTGATCTCCCACTTTATAACTTCGGTCAGTCCTATGTGCATCAACATAACTTTTCTATCTATCCCGTGCTTCCTTTAGTCTCTGCCTAATCTGAATCACCTCTTCCTCCATCTCTTGAATCAATTCTGGCCCAACTATCACTCGGTCTTCTAACCTTTCCCAACTCAACAATGTTTTTCATGGCCTTCCATACAGAGCTTCGTAGGGTGGCATTGTGATGGAGCTATGAAAATTGTTATTGTAGGAAAACTCTACCAAAGGTAGGTACTTCTCCCAATGGGTTTGATTATCCATAACAGACATCCTAATAATTTCTTCCATGACTTGATTTACTCTCTCAGTTTTCCCTTCTATTTCAAGATGATAAGTTGTGCTTGAGTTCAACTGCGTCCGCAAAGCTGACTATAAACTTGTCCAAAACCTAGAATTAAATTTGGAGTCCCTATCTGAAACGATCTTCTTGGGTATCTCGTGCAAATAGATGACCTCACTTACAAACACACGTGTCACATCAGTGACATCATAAGTGTCTCTAGCTAGAATAAAATGAGCACTCTTGGTCGACTTATCAACTATCACAAGAATGACATTGTGTCTATACGATGTGATCGGAAAACCCACAACAAAATCCATAGAAATGACTTCCCATTTGGACATAGGGACATCATGCGATTTTAGGAGACCTGTCAGGTGGTGGTGGTCAGATTTCACTTGTTCACACTCTAGGCACTTGGTGACAAAATGGACTACATCACGCTTCATTCCTACCCAGAAGAAAATCTTCTTCATGTCTGCGTACATTTTCTTCACACCCGGATGCGCACGATAAAGTGCTCCATGGGCTTCCTTTAGTATGATGCTTTGAATATCCCCACCTTTAGTATGATGCTTTGAAAGTTTGTCCTTGTAGATGTAAGAACTTGATATATATTATAGGGTAAATTCTATAATTAAATGAATGATCTTTAAGTTATGATTGTATTTAAAAAAAAAAATAAAAAATCCATGGTAATAGAATTAAAAAATACTATGTTTTGGTCTTGTATCTTTTGTATGTTGTGGTGGATACAAATTTTAATAATAATGTACTAATTATTTGACTAATCTAAATAAATATAGCTATTTTCATAATTTTAATAGTTATATATATGTATAATTAAGTGTATATTATGATATTAATTATTAATATGATAATGAGGATAGTTAACATCCATAGAGACCAAATTTAATTAATACAAATACTTATAAAGTTGTCAGTTGGATATCACTTCAATTTAATTTGAATTTAACTTAAAGTTGTTGAGTGATAAAGTCTAATTGAATGTTATTCTTATAAGTGAACCTATATATAATAACTATTCTTAATAATATATTATTAAGAAAATAAAATCAAAGAACAAACTTTAGAGTGGTAGTATGAAGAAAGTTCAAATTTCACATGGAAAAAACCATTTTGAATTGAATGAAATATAAAAATATTATTTAATAATAGTTATAGTCATAATAACAATAATAGATGATAAATTATTAAGAATATTTTGTTTGTCACTATCTTCATTTAGGGTGTAATTCCCAACTTCTTTTAGTGAAATTTAATTTTACTTGTGGTCTTGTTCAAAATAAATGTCATTTACAAAGATGTATCAAAGTGAGAAAATAATTATTTTAGCTAAATATATCTATATTATTGGTCCTATTACAATATGGAAACATTAATCCTTCATATTAATCCCATTTATAATAATTCTCCATCCTTAACCCTATATACAATAAACGACTGACTTTGTAAAGACACAACACATCTATAAAATCACTTTTTTTTAAAAACATGTTAGAACTATAAAATCATCCTTTCTACTAAGTAATCCTCCATCCTTGGATCCATAGGAAATAAACACCTTCATTGAGAGCCCATCTAATATAAAAGACACCCCTTGTGAATATGCTTGAGAACTATGAAATCCTACTATAAAAGCCTTGTGAATATGTTTGAAAGCTATGAAATCCTCCCCTTTGAGGAGACATGCTAAATCATGAAATCATTTCTTCTCCTAAGAAACTCACCATCATTTACATTAAAGGACTCCCTTGCACAAACATGTAATCCACAAAAGCATATTTTTCCACTTGAACAAAGTAAATATTAATAGAGCAATGAGAACACTTAGACTATAAGCTAAGCCTAATTTTGTATATAGCAAATAAAGCTATCTTTTGGAATGTTTTTTTATTCTATTTAATTTTGTGGAAATTCTCAAATTTCAAATGTAAAGTCTTGAAATTGTTATTTTAATGAAAATGGACGTTAACAAATTCATTTGTAATATGAAACCCACTATCACTCTAAATTTCAAAATTTCACTATAGAAATTGTGATTTTTTTATGGCTGAATTCCTTGTCTACAATACTTCATTTTCACCAAACAAATACATACACATGTTGATAATGATATTTTTAAAATTATTAAAAAATCTATTCTTAATAAATATTTAAAACAATTACTTTTAAAAAATAATTAAACAAATAAATACATATTAGTAATAATATTTTATCTTTTAAATCATCTTTTTCCATAAATTTAAAACAAACAAATATACATTAATAATAATTTTTTAGAAAAATAAAATATTTTTTTATTAAAATTTTAAAACAATGAATTTTGAAAAATGAACATCATGTCCAAAATATTATTAAAAAACTATTTTTGTGATGTTGTTCCTCTTTAAAAGGATATGGAAATGTCATTAACAACACACATAATGCTCTAGTGACTAAAGTTGGGGAAATTATGCTTACTTGGGTCATGTTTCTTGGGTGATGTTATGAATTTTTATCCTAGAAAAGTGATTTGTCATGCTCAGAATCATGATTGGTATATCACATCATACTATTTTTAATTAGGAATATTGTTGGTCTATGACTACAAAATCGTATGTTAGAATTTGAAAAATATTTTAGAAAAACAAAACAACAAAGCTATGTTTTAAATAAATTCTTCCCATTGACCTGGTTATATTGTTGACTTACCACCTATCCTCTTTCCACCCATTTCCCTGTTCATCTACACTGGTAGTCGGTTCTTACATTTCATTGTTCGGTTGCTTAGTTAATCCTTGTTACCAATGAACAAAATTTCATCCAAATGCGTGAGGAAGGTTTCAGGGGCATGTAACATGTGTCCTACACATAAATGTCATGTTGAGTTTGCAAGGATTCTTCTGAATGGTGAGAAGTAAAGTTGAAACAATGAAAATTCAACATTTCAATTTTACTTTCAATCCATTTTCATCATTCTTATTTTCATTACAGTTCTAAACCATCTATGCAAAGGCATCATGAAATTTATGTCATACACTTAATCTTATCCATTATATATCATTCGTCAATAATATCATTGTGTAGGTAATACACTACCCAACTCCACTCTATGTGTTCGTGTGGCTTCACACAAATTATGAACACTAAATAGATGTTTTGCCCACAATTTTGATGTTTTTCCCACAATGGAAAATCTACATTGATAAACATTCTTCGCCTCTATTACTTTATGTATTAGATGGCCATCGAAGTGCTACCTTACTCTTTGGTCATTAGTCCATATCCTTAATTTTTACTTTTCACATTATACATTAGATGTTTCATTCCAAAATCAAGATAATATAAGAAGTACAATTATGTATTGTAGTACAACTATAATTATTAAAGTAGTTGGTCTAAGTCCATAGTCTATGTATTGAAATCTATGAATGGAATGAATTGATCCCTCGAGAGAAAAAAAAAACAATAATTCCATCTTTGTAATTTTTATCTTTTCACTTAATATCTTTGATGTTTCATGTCAAAATATAGATAATAAGTGAAGTTATGTAATGTAATACAACTACAATAGTTGGTCATGTCCATAGTGATTGTATAGAATCTTTGAATGGAATGGACTGAACTCCTCTAGGAAAACTATTCATAGTCAATTTATAGAGTCTCTGAATCAAATGGATTAACCTCCTCGAAAAAACTAACTGAAAATAAAATTGTTCTCCTTAATTAATCACAAGACAAACCATTCATCATCTTGAACATTCATCAAATCTTAAGTTATTGCGAAGTTTGATTAGAATCAGTAAAATAAATAAAAATTGTTTAGGATGATTTATGTTTAACTTAGTTTAAATGTTTTGAGAGAAATTATAAATGCTAATTAATTCATAAACATAACCAACATTTACCAACATTGTTTATCATCAACACATTCTAAAATATTGGAAATTAGTAATTTCCATTATCCTACATGTTTTACTCCCTATGGAAAGGCATTGATCCTCTTTTAGAAACGGTTACATTGGCTAATATGGTCATTCAAGTTCTTTGATCGGTTTGGATAACTTATCTCTATGAACAAAACCAATCTAACCACGTTTTAACTAATCTAAACACCTTTCTCATAGTTTTTATTAACGAAAATGCTTCAAATAAACAACTTTAAATTACCCTTGTGGCACGTGACTTTCATGCACAAAACTTGCTACACCGAGCATGGCACTCTTGTTCCATGTGCATTGCAGAAACAATGACAATTGCTCATCAATTGTTCAAGTTTTGAGTTGGAAATGTTCTCTATTTCCAGTGGTTGTTCTAGTTCCAGAGAATGCATTGATTTCCATATGTTACTATTGTGAAAGGTCGATCCTTCATGTGTCGTCCATATCCTACAGAGACTTTGTAAATGTTTCCTCCAACATCTTAGCATGACATGGATAAAACCCCATATATGGAATAAAGTAGCTCTTAGTATTATAATATGTTTGTGTTCTGAAAAAATGTGTTTCTCTTACAAATCAGTGAAGTATTATACTTACCATATAGATGTACGAATGTATGTTTCACCCATAGTAGGTGCGTGTTCGATTTCTGTGAATCTAGTCATGCCTTTTTATAATGCTTCTGATATGGGTATTCCTTATCCTACTACTTCAATTCAACAGTCGCTTTGGGATAACATGCAAACAGGAGTTTTCCATTGGTTTTCAAGGGGATGATAGTAGCATTGGAATTGATTCTTGTAGTGGGCACAATGTCGCGTGTTTGATTCCTAGGGATTTTTATCCATTAGGTGAAGAAAATGAATCTCGAACGTTGCTTTTAAGTTCTATGCCCACTGAATTGAGAAAAGAGAATTTGAGGCAAGAATTGGAGGTATGGGTTTTGTTTGTTCATGGGATTTGGATAGGAGACGAGAAGGGATTGTCACATTTATTTATTATAATCTCATGCATGCTAAAGCAGGATTAATGGAAATCCAAGAGAAACATTTGTTGCAACAACATAGATTACAACAACAATACAACAGTCTCTTTCTCATGAAAAAAGAAAAAGGGAGATGAAGATGAGTATGACAATAGATTTTGGATATGGATCAGAGAGTTTATCTCATAAATTGAAAATTTTGGGCATGCCTATGGTTTTTTGGCTTATCAATTGACAATTATTTGTATGTGGATGAAACATAACACTTGCAAGTTCAACTATAGAAAGAAAAGTACAAAGCATGAAATTCCAAATCCCAATATCAATTTTCTTAGTCAGCACAACAATTTGCCAATTTCAACAAAGAGAGGGTTTTTGATCCATATTTTATGAGCAGAACAAAATGAATACAAATTATTAACATGTTCTTAACACAAAGTAACAAAGATACAATAAAACTATTTTTCTATTCAATAATGAAATAAGTTGAAACTGTAAAATGTAGCGGAAACAAGCTTGTTGGAATGGTGGCGGCTTATCTTTGAGAAGAGATGTGACGGCTGCGCGAATTCCAAAGAAGAAGATTACAATGGGGCTCAGAAGGAATTTTTAAAATAAAAAATAATTCCAAAACCCCTAGAAATCCAAAAACCTAACCCTAGGAGATGAAGCGCCAAAAGTCATGTGGGCCATGTTTGGGTAAGTTAGTACATCAACTTCCCAGGGTCGTAACTTTTGCATACGATCTTCGTTTTAGGCATGTGATAGCTTGTTGGAAATGTATCGTCAAGGAGATTCATTTTGGGGGTTAAATCATGCCTTTAGCTATCAATGAGGAGCTTGATCCTGGAAAACTTCATTTAGGCCCTCAAAATGGCCCCGGAAGTTAAAACTGCTAAAAAAAGTAAATTGCCAAAATTGTCAGAAAATTGTTTTGAGCCAGCTGGAAAAGGTCGATGGCCACCAATATCCATATGGATCAATACTCCCTCCTTAGGAAATAATGGTCTCCATTTCGTTGAGGTCCCCCATCAGATGAGGAAATTTCTGCTGAATTTGGCCCCGGGTGAGCCACTTGCCTTGGTGCAGGAGTTGCCTTGCTTTGACGACTTGATAAAGATGGATCCTTTGTTGTTGAGTGCCCTTGATCCGTGTGTCCACAATATGATCATTGGATTCCTATTGTATGCAGTCAGGGTTGAGCTTTGTTGGTGTCAGTTGTTTTGCTACTTCTGAGGTGTCCAATAATGGTTGGAAATAAGGGTGAAGGAGATCCATGTTGAACATTGGGGGCAGGCCAAGGAAGGGAGGAATGTTGAGCTCAAAAGAATTATCCCCCATGGACTTGGTGATAGTGTAAGACCCATAATAGAGTGGGCGAAGCTTCCAATGGGGTCCTGTAAGGCGTTCTTTCTGCAAGTGCAACCAAACTTTGTCGCCCACTGGAAACTTATGTGGCACTCGATGTTGATCATGGCATTGTTTATACTTGTCATTGGACTTTTGTAGGATATCCTGAACCTATTGGTGGATGTGCTGGATCTACTCAATGAACCGATTGGCTTTGTCAGCTTCAGTTGGAGTAGGAGATGAGTCGGTCGAGGTGACTGCAAGGGGAAGTGCAACATCTATGGGACCCAATGGTTGGAATCCCAACCCCACCTGAAAGGGGTTGTGGCCGGTTGAGCTATGCAGGGCTCAGTTGTAGCTATGATGGACATAGGGAAGGCTCTCATCCCATGTGCGAGGGTTCTTTGAATTATACATGCGAAGGATATGCATAATCATTCGATTTACAACCTTAGTTTGGCCATCTGTCTGGGGGTGGAAGGCTGTGGATTTGGTGAGTTTGTTGTCCAACAGTGACCATAGGCTCGACCAGAATGTGTTGAGAAATCGACTATCCTGATCTGAGACAATGGTTTGTGGGATTCCAAAATGTACCCATACGCGTTCAAATAAGATCTTGGCAGTGGCCTCTACTGTGATTCTCTTCTTGTAGGCAACCAAAAGCGATCAAAAACCACAAAAACACAGTCATTTCCCCACTTGGTGGATGGGAGGTCTGACATGTAGTCCATTGAGATGGATTCCCATGGCTTGTCAGGAGTAGGAAGTGGGGTGTACAGGCCCTGTTTCTTAGTGGTCAGTTTGGCAATAGCACATGGAGTGTTGGACCTGATATACTTGCTAACCTCCTGTCGAAGTTTCATCCAGTAGAAATGTTTATGTAGCATCATCACTGTCTTTTCGACGCCGAAGTGTCCTACCACCTGACTGTAGTGGGCTTCCCAGATCAACTTCTCTCGCTCACTTGATGGAACACAGATATGGCCTAGACGACACAACAACCCATCATGAAGATGGAAATTATAGACAACTATGTTTGCACCCAACATTTGGTAGATGGTGGCGAAGTTAGGGTCTATCTCATAGAGTTGAGGACATCCATATGTCTCATGGATGCAAGAGTCTAGAACTTTGGTGAGTGTCCTGGCGGTCTACTAAAGAAATCAACGATGTGATTGGTGCTTCATGTTTTATACTTGATGTTGAGGTGGAATTGCTACAAGTATGTGGACCACTTTTGATGGCAGTCATTCTGTAATTTTCCCTATGTCTGCATGAACTGCAGTGGCTTATGATCAGTGTGGATGAGTTTCTCCTTCCCAAGAATGTAATGTCTCCACTGGAGGCAGGCTTGTACAATGGAGTACATTTATTTATCGTAAGTAGGGTACTTACAGACAGTATCTGACAATGTCTAACTATGATAGGCCACGTGGTGGTCATGCTGAGTGAGAATGGTGCCCATAGCATAGTCGTAAGCATCTGTCTCGATTTCAAAGGGATGTTGCTAGTCTGGTAGTGAAAGTACTAGGGCTGAGCACAAGAGTTGCTTCAAATCATCGAACACTTGTTGTTGGGACCAGACCCACGCAAATGTTTCCTTACCACCACCCTTGTTTATTTGGTTGAGGGCCCGTGCAATATGGGAGAATCCCAACATGAACCTGCGGTAGAAATTTGTAAGGCCCAAGAAGCTCCGAAGCTCAGTGAGTGTTGTTGGGGTTGGCCAGTCATGGATGACTTAGATCTTGGCTGGATCCACATGTATGCCATGTTGATCAATGATGTAGCCCAGGTAATGGACCGTGTCCATGCCGAAGGAGAATTTTTCCAAGTTGGTGTATAGCTTGTGCTGCGGTAGGCTGTGCAGAACCTATTGAATATGATGCAAGTGTTTGGCCCAAGTCTTGCTGTAAATTAGAATGTCATCCAGATACACCACTACAAAATTATTGGTGAATGGTTGCATGATATTGTCCATCATCGTCATGAAAGTGGCTGGAGCATTTGTCAAACCAAAAGGCATGACCAACCATTCAAAAAGGCTTTCCTTTGACTTGAAGGCAGTCTTCCATACATCTGTCTGTTCTATCGGGACCTGGTGGTAACCAGATTTCAGATCAATCTTACTGAAGTATTTGGCCCCCGTGAGTTGATGAAGGAGGTTGTCGATTCAGGGAATTGGGTACTGGTTTCTGACTGTGATTTTATTCAGAGCCCGATAATCAATACAGAGTCGCCAGCTTCCATATTTATTCTATACCAACACGATAGGGCTCCTACAAGGTGATGAGCTGGGATGGTGTTAGGTTATGAAAAAGGTATAAATATCTGCCTTTTTCCCACATTTCATGATATCATATTGATTGACTTTTTGATTATTTAGGAGCAAATAGAATAGGAAATGAATAATATACTCTTTAGTGTTATTGTTGAAGTTATATTACATTGATCCTAAAATATGATTGGAAATGTCTGGTTTTATTATAGGATTGGTAAAGTATTGTCAAAACCAATATAGCAAAGGAAATCTTGAAGATACGCAAGGTATTGGAGGTTGAAGACTTTATGGCGCAAGGTAGTTTTGAACATGATTGAGTTTCTTATATTGTAACTTTATAATAGTAAATAAATCCTGAGGATCTCTCGATCCTCGGGATAGCTTAATTTACCTAGATTATTGTAATACATAAGGGGTAAATAGATCTTGAAAAGATATAGAAGAATTGCATCCAAGAACTCAGAACTTGGAATTGCTATGCGTTAGCAGTTTTTGTAAAATGTTGTACCGGCTATGAATTTAATAAAAGTGTTGAGTGGTTTTACCATTTCTATATATTGAGTTTCAAATAATAGTGGTTCTAAGGACCAAGGGCCCAGTCTGAAGGAGCTACTGTTCGACTTGTAATTGTATCACTTCAATTTATGTTTTGTGATTTGATTCTCTTTTATAGAAGTTAAATGAACGCATCAGTGTGTTGATGATTTTATGTCAATTGCAAAAGATAGATATTTCCTTAAGCATTAGATGATTGCCGCTCTAATTCCCATTACTGAGATTGATGTGTGATAGTTCCTCATAAGTTCACATTTACTTAGTTTACATTTGTTGTTCCTTTTACTTAGTTTACATTTGTTGTTCCTTTTACTTAGTCTACATTTGTTGTTCCTTTCAATAGAGATACGATTGTTGTCTCTTTTTTATTAGATTACAGTCTATGTTTCTTTCCATAGATAGAGTAATTCAACTTTTTCTTTCTAGCAATCGGATTCATAACAATTGTCATTTCTGCAAGTCTTTATTTAGATTCAATTATTGCTCTTAAAATGAATTCAATAGATTAATTAGTTCCTTTCCATTGCACAACTTTAGATTTCAATTCTTAGAATCTTTAATGAATGTTTGAGGAACTTGATTGTTGATAAACTCAGATTTTCTTTCACTACATGATTCTAGCCTCTACGAGCTATTTTCATAGACTTTGTCGATATTCTTTGAGTTAAAAGATGAATCCTCGGGTTGATAAATTAATGTTAAACTAAAATTGTTTTCAGACATCTTTAGACCCAACATTTTGGCATCATTGTTGAGGAAGAATGTCAAAGGTAGCATAGATTGTTCCTCTGGAGGACGAGGCATTGAAGACAAAAGGTAAGAACCTACACAGGTAATAAGTGAGATGTTTATTCCAGTGCCTACCTCTAGTTGATGCAGTGAGAGGCTGCATAGGTGTTTTTCTTTCTTGATTTTCTTTTTTTGTGAAGTGTGTATGACTAAGCAAGAAGATCTTGAAAAACCAAAACCCCCACCAAAAATTACCAAAGCCGAGGGCTTGGTGCTCCCTGGAAGAAGCACCATCATAGATGACATCATCCAAAAGGAAGAATCTCAAGCTTCGGTTGGAACTAGAAAAGGGTCTACCCGAATCCCTCAGGTGGAAGTTTCACCAACTACAGCCCATGCTGAGATTCACAGCAAAACCGAAGGGACTGAGCAAAGCTTTCAAAGCATAGATCTTCCACCCCACAACCCTTTAGAAGAGGGAAACTCTTGTAACCTAGAGGAAGGAGAAGGAAAATCCAGTGGGATATCTACGACAGACCCACCATCCGATCCTGAATCTCCTATGAAAGAAGAAGGCATACCCAAAATCCCAGATAGAGGGAGTGCAATCAAATCCCCTAAAGGATCAGATAACCAACCAATTCAAATAAAATATCCAGATCAATAAATCCATGAATATTTCTGGCATATTTTCGATCAAATGGCACAACTAAATCCACAACGTCCCCAAACTTCCACTTTGGAATATCCAATAGTTGATCCAATCGCCAATGCCCCCATGAAGGCAATTCCCCTACAAAACCTGTCGACCTTTCATGGATTAATCTCAGAAGACCCGAACGCATTCTTATTTAAATTTGATGTCCTGTGTAGAGGGTATGATTACACCTCTGAACCCCAAAAATTAAAATTGTTCCCCTCCACTTTGAAAGGAGCAGCTCTACGTTGGTTCATGGGATTAGGGGGAGGAACTATAAACTCATGGGATGGGACGAAACAAACCTTCTTGACAAAATATCAGGATTATTATAGAACTAGAGACTTAAAAGATGAAAAATTTCAAATTATTGCAAAAGAAAATGAATCATTAGAAGAATATGTCAAGATATTTCAATATAATTTACAAACATCACCCTATGGAAGGTTACTAGGTGAAGTACTTAAGGAAACCCTAATTAAGGGTATGAAAGATGAATGGGTAGAAATGTTGAATTTAATGGGGAAGGGTGACATTTATCAAGAAACTTATGATGACATCGTCCTATTGTGTATCAGGTGCTCAAGAGGAAGCTCAAGGACCAGATCAGGGATGTGTATCCCCCTCACCAGAAATAACAATATTACCAGCGGAGGTGTTATGCGAACTGAAGTTGGCAATCTCTTAGAAAACTTCAAAATAGATATTTTGAGCACTCTGCCTACAAAATTGGATGTATTGCAGGCCAAATAGAAAAAAACAGTAGCAGAACAAACGTTGGCCATATTTTTCCATGGGTGCAAAAGAAAACATGGTCCAAGGGACTGCCCTTTGGACATGGTCTAGGTTTGCACTATCTGTGCCAAGTATCACGACACAGAACAATGCCCATCTCTTCCTACGCTACAAGCACCACTCCAATTGCCCCAAAATCTGCAATTACAGTTGCTCCCTCAACTGCTAGCCTAGCCTCACCCAAACCCAAATAACAGATCGGATCAACTCATCTAGATTATGGAGAATGGAGAAGGAGAGATCAGCTCGGTAGGGTGTAACGAACTACAGTTGAGATTGGAACGAATAATATCTCCTGAAGAAAATAACATTTTTCAAGACCAGGAGAGTGAAAAAAAACCAGCAATAACACCTTCAATTGTGGTAATAATAGAAGAAATCAAGCGGGGGGGGGAACATAGTCGAATCACAAGATCCTAATAAGGATGCAATGCCCTCCCCTCCATTCCCCGAAATATTGATGATAGCAAAAACGGTCGTATATCCCAACTTCGACATTGTAGGGGAACTCAAGAATTTATATATCAAGAGTCCAGTAACAAAACCTCTGTAAATGATCCATAGTTTTTCCTACCCCAAAATGTCCATACACAAGAGAACTGTGAACTTCTCATATTACATGGACTCGTTCACTTATAGGAATACATAGCTTTCCAAGATGGTAGAGTAGTTTTCCCTGCAGACAATAGTTCTCTACCTGTGCATGAAGGGTTATATTCACATATACTTCTTTAAAATCTTCATCGATAGCATATTGTTCTACATAGATATCATGAGATAAATAATTATTCTTCAAAATAACAGAAGCAATAATAGGAGGTCTAGAAATCATATCATATGCCTTGTTACTTGTACCCATTTTGTACTTGATTACCAAGTGAAATTGTTGTAGAAACCCCATCCACCTATACTGTTGAGATTTTTTCAATTTGGTCTGTGCTTGAAGATACTATAAGGGTTGGTGATTTGTATGTATGATTGTTTCCTTCCCCAACAAGTAGTGTTTCCATTTCTTTATGCTCTGGACTAATGCATACAACTCTTTATCATATGTAGGATAGTTAACAACGACTTGGTTAAAAGTTTCAAAGTGGTAATAGATAGGCTTACGATATTTCATTAATATTGCACCTGTGACATCCCCAAAATAAAACATTTTGGAAATTTAAATTTCTGGGAAATTATTCCATTTTTGGTAAATTCGAATTTGGAAAATTTTGCCATTTTTGGCAATTTCAAATTTCGAATTTGTTAATTGTAATAAATTATTATGACTATTGGATTTGACCCAACTAACTATTTTGACAATGACACTTGTTTAAAAAACACAATGTTTTATATTGATTGCAGGAAGACAAATGGAACAGCCAGGTTAAAAGCAGCTGACCATGACTCCATAAGTGGGGAACATGTTGGAACTACCACGAGGCTGATTTTCACAAGTGGCAAATTAGTGATTTGGCCATTGGAAGCCCCTGAAAATCAAGGATTTAGGAATCTGCGAAAATTCCAAGGAAGGGAAAATACCTAGGCAAGTTACAAATAAGCATATGTGAGGAGGCAGGACGCTACTGAGTATGCTTGGGGGAAAGAGTCTGTTTTTGATCTTTTTTTTCACTTGTTGTTATGAACACTGAAAGGGTGTGAGGCAAGGGAAAAGGGACTAAATTGAAGAACAACGATGTAGATGGATTTCAAAGTTCTCCCTTATGGACTCATGGTCAGACTAGGGGGTGAATCGGGCAAGTAATCATGGCTACTCAATTCTACGGTTGGGAGGAACATGGTTGCTCCATTTGTTTTCTCCACAAGTTTAGTTCAGATATGTTACTCTAAACTCTATCCGTTTGAATGATTTTTATTATTGGATATACTGTACATGTTATATCTATACAGAAAGGAGTTCTAGTATTTGTTTTAATGATCGTATAACTATTGTAAGTCTTTTCCTCTACCTAAATTTTCAGTATTCTACCTCTGTTGGACAAATTGGTTATTACTCTAATGGGATCCTTAAAGATGGTATGCATGCAATAACCTAGAAAAATGGCTATTCGAAATTCAGTAAATAGACTGTAGGATTTAATTGTAGACTTAATTCTGGAAATCAATTTTCTTAAAACAGAATCGAATATGTATCAGTGAACGAACAAAGCGAATATATGCGTATATATGTTTCAACTTTAAACAAAGTCGAATATGTATTAGTGAATGAACAAAGGGAATATATGTGTATATATGTTTCAAAACTTTAAATAGATTCGAATATACATATCAATGAACAAACAGAGCGAATATATGCGTATATGTGTTTCAGAACTTTGAAACAGAGTCAAATAAGTATCAATGAATGTACAGAGCTATTATATGCATACATATATGTTTCAAAACTTTAAACAGAGTCGAATATACATATCAATGAACGTACAGAGCTATTATATGTATACATATATGTTTCAAACTTTAACAGAGTCGAATATGAGTCAATGCATGAACATAACTATTACATGCATATGTAGGTTCAGACATTAAACATAACTAAATATTTATCAATGAACGAATAGAATAGATATATGCATTTATTTCCATTCTGTAAATTTAATTCAAAAAGAAAACATAATTTCATTCATATAGTCTAGAACGATGAATCATAGGGGAGTGAACAGAATCCAGGGAGCAAGACTATCCTAAACGGAATGATTTAATCATGCTAGCATCATACGACAGGGAAGCGAATCAATGAATTCACTGATACATCATTAACGGTGACACTTCCTACTTATTATGTACGCAGAAAGAATACAAGAAATTTAGGGTTGTGGCATTTCCATTTAGAATAACTAGCAAACTTTTACTTCGTATTTTTTTTCAGAAAGTTTTTCCAAGGGAAAATCCAGAGTAGTGCAATAGATTCGGAGGATAAAATCTATCGAAAGGACACAAATTCTACAAAGAAAACACAGAGTTTTGGTTCGTGAAAGCCACCTCCAAATGATTCTTTTATAGGAAAAATCCAAGTAGATAGTTTTTTCAATAACAAAAGACTACCCAGACTGTCATCAACAAAATCCAATAATGATGGCCATTATAACTAGTAAAACTATTCTAAATACATTAAATCATAGGGGTAATATACAGAACGCCGAAGATAAGTTTTTTTCCAAAATAGTTATCACAACAGTAACACTACAAACAGAATCATGACTTCCATGCTTGATTTAAGAAGCGAGTTTAGAGCCATTTTTATGGAAACCGAGTACCTTTGTCACTATGAACAGAGGGCGATATCTATGCCGAGGAGTGGACATCCCTGCATTCGGCCATCACAGGAAAGTGTTAGCAAAGTATTGAACTTCAATTTATAAAATCAAATGTATATTTTGAGATCCACATGGATGTTGGACTACTTAACTTAAAACACCACGGCCTCTAGTGGCTGTGCCTGGTTTTGTAACGTGACCCTAGTCGGGGAGATTGATGCCTGGAACTTCTGGTGGGTACCTCGTAACAAAACAAAGTCCCACCATTAATACAAAGATATGTCTTTCGCACATAATTTAAACAAATAATTAACAATGGAAATAACACTGCGAATTCAAGAAGATCAATCTATTATAAACAAAACTCTGTATGAACAGAAATGAAGAACGTGAGGAAAGACATTATATATATATGAACAATGGGTGTGCTTGGAAAATACCCCAACTCAGTAAGAGATAAATTACCAGAAGGCCACCACTATACTACAAATAAAATGCATCAAGCACAGAGGAGGACAGTTATGGTAGACCATTTATCTTCCTACGACGTATGAATGAACCCTTTCTGTGCTACACGGTTGTGACCTTCAAAACAGTTTCCAGTCTGAGAGTGAAATAAAATAACCAGTAGGAACCCCACGGGACATAAACAAAGGGTGCAGGATCACGGGGTATAGAGAAGGAACTCTCGGTAATAACCTCTTCTACAGTCTACACTAGTATGATGGGAGAAATCGCATAGATTCTGAACCTAATACAGGAAGGAAATCTCTTCTTAGACACACCCCATGCACCCTTTGTTTTAACTTAGGATTTGATAGTTCCATAGAATCTTACCAGGTAAACGGATGTTAATGCTAACTTCACCAATGATGGTCGTTGAGGCGGTAAAACTTCCCTGTGCAACAATGCGTAATATAGAACCCTCCTCTTCGAAATCACAAGAACAGGAATGAGACTACCAAAACCCTAGAGGGACGAGTACCACCCTTAACCATCGGAGAAGTACAAGCCATGTGCTAAGGCTTGGTTGGCGCACCAGGATTGGGAAGAATAGGAGGACAAGCCGTTTGGACTGAGGCCCAATTAATTCCAGGACAGAGTCTTAACTCCTCCTCACAGATACACCTGACTCCCTTAAATGTCGAAGATATGAAGTTAAACAACAGTATAACCATGGTTGTCCAGTGTAAATGATCAATCGTTACACCTTGACATTGAAGTGTTCCTTCCTTTACACCAACAGGACGTAGAGGGGTAGTTAGTTAGTGACACAGTGACCTAAGTGGGTCGAGTCGAGGTTTTGTTCGTTATGGTGAAGGCACAAATCATATCTTAACTGAAACGTAAACATCAGAGAGAGCGCATTGTTACTCTCTCTTAAACCACCTTTAATAATGGTAGTCATTCCTGGTATGCTTTTGGATTCTAATGTCGACTCAGCTAGGTAGGAGTACAAGTAATTAATTTCAGGGTTATAAAAATGTGCATGCAAAGTCAAATTCAACCCGACTCCCTTAATTAGGAAAATGAAAATTCAAATCCTAACATATGGGCGAATACATTTAAGTATTAATATCTACATAGTAAGATATAAGAGCTAGAAAAATGCCTATTTTTCGTTGGAACTTCTTGTATGTGTTAAATTAATATGATAAAGGGTCACTCCAAGCCAAAAGGGAAATTAAAGCACCCATCTTACGAGATGATAGACTTCGGTTATTTAGAGGATAGTGTCCCTAGGATTTTTTTTTTTTTTTATGATAAATATGAGGTTCATTACATATGGTATTAGAGCAAAAGTTACAACACTGGGCCTAAACAAGATCAATGTAGTGCTTAGTATGTATTTTGTTTTAGATAAAAACCAATAAATTGTGTGGTTACAAACAAAAAACTTTCTCTGTTTTGGTGAATAAGTATGGCAGCTCAAGACAATGCAGAAAAAAGGATGGAAGAAAATCCACAGCAAAGACCTCCTAGAGATACAACACAGAATAGTGACGGAAGCTCACCCAATAGAAGTGTTCGAAACAATGAGGAACTTGATCATTGAGCTACAGATCTTTAAAGCCAACAATGAAAAATTGAAGAATGCACAACAAGAACAACAAGAGATAAACGAAGTCCTGCTGCGTAGTATAGTGACCAAGAAAAGCCCAAAGGACAACAATAACGATGAAGAAGTCAGCAAGAGAGCCTCCAAGAACTCAGGGCCATAAATAGAAAAAGGAGATAGTTCATCTGAAGGAACACCTCCAGCTGAGGATGGAACTAAAACTGACAGAAACAAAAAACAAGTAGACCACCTTGAAGGAGAATTTAAAAAAATTAAACCCGCTATCTTTGATGAGGAATCCAGAACAAGAGAAGAAGCAGAGGCATGGCTATTGGACATCAAAAACTATTTCCAATTCTACAACAATTCCAGCAACATGAAGGTTAGGATAGCCATCTACAATATAAAAGGGAAGACAAATTGGCCAAGGGATTAAAGGAGAAACAATTGGAATGGTCTAACTTTAAAAATTATTTCAAGAAACAATACCTTTCTGAAAATTATTATGAAAGGAAGATGAAGGAATTTTATGAGTTACGACTCGGACAGATGATGATGGAGGACCTTATAAATAATTTTTTGGATCTGCTAGGGTTTGTACCATACATCCGAGAGGATAAAGTAAAAATTCAATGATTTCTAAGCTGTCTACCATAGTCCTACAAGGACAGAATTGAGTTTGACAACCCCAAATCCTTAAGTGAAGTATTCAGAAAAGAACGAATGTGCTACGACCAATATAAACATCAGGTAGAGTTTCCCAAAGCATGGAAGGACAAGAAACAAGATTGAATGAACTAGCGGAAGAAGGGGTACCAGCTAGCTCCTTATCAGAATACAGTGAAGAGTTTTTCGAGAAAGGATTTTCACTCCAATCCTATGAATACTCAAGGCAGCGAAAAACCGAAAAACCTGGGAGTGAAAAGGTTCAGGGACAACTCCCGCGAGCCATTGAAGTGTTGGGAATGTGGAGAACCTCATCTCAGGAGGAACTGCCCACGTTTGAGTTCAACAAACAGAACTATTGTTTATAACCTGCAAGAAGCCTTGACAGTGAGAGACATGGGCAGGAGCCTACATCGGATAAATATAGCCATAGATGGACGACAAGATGACCTCCAGTCCTCAGTAGTAGAAGTTGAAGGTAAAATCCAAGACACTCAAATTCATGTTTTAATTGAACCTAGAGCAACATTAAGTTATATTACTCCGAAGGTAGTAGAGTCAAATAAACTTAAGAGACTGAAGCATGCAAAATCATGGCTTGTGCAACTAGTGACGGGTACAAAAAGGAAAGTAATTGACTATATTATGGATTTTGAGTTCAGCCTAGATGGTCAAACTATAAGGACCGATCTGAACATCCTACCACTAGGATCTTACGATATGATTATTGGGATGGACTGGTTAGAACGACACAAAGCAATATTAAATTGTTATACAAAGATACTTAACTATAAAGATGATTATGGCACCACCAGGATAGCCCAAGGTATACCAAAACTGGTATCAGTCAGACAAATTTCAGCAATGCAACTAAATAAATGTGTGATAAAAGGATGCCAAGTTTATGCCATCCAAGTGACGAGTCTAGCAGAAAAGAAGGACAAGCCAAAGTTGGAAGACTTTGTTGTCTTACGTGATTTTAGAGACATGTTTGTGGATGAGATACCAGAATTACCCCCTACAAGGGAAATAGACTTCTCCATAGATCTGTTACCCAGTTATGCCCCTATCTCAAAGGGGCCTTACCGGATGAGTCTACCAGAACTGACAGAATTAAAAATGCAATTACAAGAATTGTTGGACAAAGAGTATATCAGATTAAGTGTCTCACCTTGGGGAGAACTAGTCCTCTTTGTGAAAAAGAAGGATGACACTCTAAGATTATGTATCGATTATAGACAACTGAACAAAATGACTATTAAGAATAAATAGCCCTTACCAAGGACAAATGATCTGTTTGATCAAGTAGGGGGGGCCAAGATCTTTTCAAAATTGGATTTATGATCTGGTTATCATCAAGCTCAGATAAAAGAGGAGGACATATACAAAACAACATTTCGGACAAGATATGGACACTATGAGTTTGCAGTCATACCTTTCGGACTCACTAACGCCCCAGCCACGTTTATGTGCCTAATGAACAATATTTTTAGTGAGTACTTGGACAAGTTCGTGGTAGTATTCATCGACAATATACTGGTCTATTCAAAGACAAAGGAGGAACATGAGGAACACTTAAAGATAGTTTTGCAAACGTTAAGGAAGCACAAACTGTACGCCAACTTCGACAAGTGTGACTTCTATTAGAAGGAAATACAATACCTTGGACATGTAATTTCAGCAGAAGGCATTGCCATAGACCCAGAAAAGATGAAAGACATTATGGAATGGCCGGTACCTAAAGATGTAGCAGATATACGGTCGTTCATGGGAATCATCGTATATTATTGTAGGTTTATAGAAGGGTTTTCCAAGATAGCCTACCCTATCACATCATTACAAAAGAAAGGAACCATGTTTAACTGGTCAGAGAAATGTCAAGACAGCTTCAACAAACTAAAGTAATTATTGACAACGACACCCATATTGAAAGTAGCAGACCTAGATAAATATTTCACTGTATGTGTCGATGCAAGTAAAGAAGGGCTAGGTGGTGTCCTAACTCAGGAAGAAAACGTTATTTGTTATGAGTCCCGGAAATTAAAAGAACACGAGCGAAATTATGTCATTCATGACTTAGAATTGGAAGAAATAATACATGCCTTAAAGATATGGCGACATTACATAATGGGCAGAAGATTCCTATTATTAACAGACAACAGCAGGGTATTATTTCTTTTCTACTTAAAGCGTCTGCTATTATTAACAGACAACAGCAGAAAAGTAGCAGACGCTTTAAGTAGAAGAATCCATGGGTTATTTGAGATGAATTTCAGTAGAGGATAAAGTGATCTGGAAGAAAGAATAAGGACGACAGGTATTGATGACGAAAACTATACTAAAATGATGGAAGAATTACCAAACCATACCGCAAACTCAGATACACCAGATCTAAGTATCGACAAGAAGAGACTTCTATGATTTAAAAATAGACTTTACATACCAGATTCAACAGGATTAAAATTAACAATCTTGGACGAAGTGAATAAGAAGTCGTATTTTGGCCACCCAGGTTATCAGAAAACAATAACATCACTTAGGAAATTATTTTATTAGCCTAATACAAAGGGAGAAACCGCGGAATACTTGGCTAGGTGCCAAGATTGTTAGTAGTTTAAGGTCGAGCACCAGCATCCAGCCGGCCTCTTACAACCACTACCTGTACTATAATGGAAATGAGAGACTATATCACTCGACTTTATAACAGGTTTGCCTAAAACTCAGAAACAAAATGACTCTATCATGGTTGTAATCGATAAACTCAGTAAGTCTGAACATTTTATTCCTGTAAAGTCTACTTTTAAAGCTATAAACATTGTTGAAATATTCATGAAATAAATCTTTAGACTGCATGGTATTCCTAAAACGGTGATTTTAGATAGAGACGTAAAATTCACCTCCGCCTTTTGGAAGGAATTGTTTGCAGGGCTCAATACCAACTTGAATTTCAGTACAAGTTATCATCCACAAATGGATGGACATACTTAAAGGACAAGACAAATCATAGAGGATATGCTCTGCATGTATGTAAGAACAAAACCAAACAAGTGGGAGGACTATATACACTTGGTAGAATTTGTGTATAACAATGGGTACCAAACTTCAGCAAAATTGAGCCCTTTCGAAGTATTGTACGACAGGAAGTGTACGAATCCTATTAGTTGGGATAACTCGGCTGACAGACTCATGGTTGGACTAGAGATGCTCCAAGAAATGGAGGACATGGTAAGAAAGGTACAAGAAAACTTGAAGGAAGCACAAGACAGACAAAAGAGCTATGCAGATCGGAAAAGAAGACACTTAGAGTTTCAAGCGGGAGACCATGTATATTTGAAGGTCAAAGCCCGAAAAAGGTCGCTGAAGCTAGGAAACTGTGCCAAGATGGCACCCAGATTATGTGGGCTCTTCGAGATACTAGCTCGAATTGGACCTGTGGCATATCAACTTGCACTACCAGTGAATCTAAGAATTCATAATGTATTTCATGTTTCTTTATTAAAAAAATATGTTCACGACCCTACTCATATGATTGATTGGAACTTGGTACAGGTGGAACCTAAAGGCGAGTTCCAGGTGGAACCCCTACGCATTTTGGACCGGAGAGAAATAGTGCTTCGGAACAAAGTCGTCGCTCAGGTAAAGGTGCAATGGAAGCACTTTAGTCCTGAGGAGGCCACTTGGGAATTGGAGGGAGATTTGCAGAAATATCATCCAATCTTGTTCGAAGAAAGGAACGAACACTAACGACAATGTTTTATTGAAGGGGGAAAGGATGTGACATCCCCCAAAATAAAACATTTTGAAAATTTAAATTTCTGGGAAATTATTCTGTTTTTGGTAAATTTGACTTTGGAAATTTTTTCCATTTTTGGCAATTCTGAATTTCGAATTTGTTAATTGTAATAAATTATTATGACTGCTGGATTTGACCCAAATAACTATTTTGAAATGACACTTGTTTAAAAAACATAATATTTTATATTGATTGCAGGAAGAAAAATGGAATAGCCAGGTTAAAAGCAACTGACCATGACTCCATAAGTGGGGAACATGTTGGAACTACCCCTAGGATGATTTTCAAAAGTGGCAATTAGTGATTTGGCCATTGGAAGCCCCTGAAAATCAGGGATTTAGGAAGCTGTGAAAATTCTGAGAAAGGGAAAAGACCTAGGCAAGTTACAAAGAAGCATATGTGAGGAGGAAGGACGTTGTTGAGTATGCTTGGGGGAAAGAGTATGTTTTTGATTATTTTTTTCACTTGCTATTATGAACATTGAAAGGGTGTGAGGCAAGGGAAAAGGGACTGAATTGAAGGATAGTGATGTAGAGGGATTTCCAAGTTCGCCCTTATGGACTCATGGTCAGGCTAGGGGTGAATCGGGCAAGTAATCATGGTTTCTCGATTCTACGGTTGGGAGGAACGTGGATGTTCCATTTGTTTTCTCCGCAAGTTTAGTTCAGATATGTTACTCTAAACTCCATCTGTTAGAATGATTTTTTTTACTGGATATGTTGTACATGTTATAGATATACATAAAGGAGTTCTAGTATTTGTTTTAATGATCGTATAACTGCTGTAATTCTTTTCCTATACCTAAATGTTCAGTATTCTACCTCTGTTGGATGAATTGGTTATTACTTTAATGGGATCCTTAACGATGGTATGCATGCAATAACCTAGAACAATGACTATTCGAAATTCAGTAAATAGACTGTAGCATTTACTTGTAGACTTAATTTTGGAAATCAAGTTTCTTAAAACAAAATTGAATATGTATCAATGAACGAACATAGCGAATATATGCGTATATATGTTTCAACTTTAAACATATTTGAATATGTATCAGTGAACGAACAGAGCGAATATATGCATATATGTGTTTCAAAACTTTAAACAAAGTCGAATATATATATATCAATGAATAAACAGAGCGAATATATGCGTATATGTGTTTCATAACTTTGAAACAGAGTCAAATAAGTATCAATGAACGTACAGCTATTATATGCATACATATATGTTTCAAAACTTTAAACAGAGTTGAATATACATATCAATGAACGTACAGAGCTATTATATGTATTTATATATGTTTCAAACTTTAATAGAGTCGAATATGAGTCAATGCATGAACAAAACTATTACATGCATATGTAGGTTCATACTTTAAATAGAAATGAATATTTATCAATAAACGAACATAACAGATATATGCATTTATTTCCATTCTGTAAATTTAATTCAAAAAGAAAATAGAATTTCATTCATATAGTCTAGAACGATGAATCATGGGGGAGTGAACAGAATCCAGGGAGCAAGACTATCCTAAATGGAACGATTTAATCATGCTAGCATCATACGATATGGAAGCGAATCAATGACTTCGTCGATACATGATTAACAGTGACACTTCCTACTTATTCTGTACGCAGAAAGAATACAAGAAATTTAGGGTTGCGACATTTCCATTTAGAATAACTAGCAAACTTTTACTTCATATTTTTTTCAGAAAGTTTTTCCAAGGGAAAATCCAGAGTAGTGCAATCGATTGAGAGGATAAAATCTATCGAAAGGACACAAATTCTATAAAGAAAACGCAAAGTTTTGGTTCGTGAAACCCACCTCCGAATGATTCCTTTAGAGGAAAAATCTAAATAGACAGTTTTTTCAATAACAAGAGACTACCCAGATTGTGATCAAAAAAATCCAATAATGATGGCCATTATCACTAGTAAAACTGTTCCGAATACATTAAATCATAGGGGTAATATATATAACACCGAAGATAAGTCTTTTTCCAAAATAGTTATCACAACAATAACACTACAAACAGAATCGTGACTTCCATGCTTGATTTAAGAAGCGAGTTGAGAGCCATTTTTATGGAACCCGAGTACCATTGTCACGTTGAATAGAGGGAGATATTTGCATCGAGGAGTGGACATCCCTGCATTTGGCCATCACAGGAAAGTTTCAGCAAAGTATTAAACTTCAATTTATAAAATCCAATGTATAGTTTGAGATCCACAGGGATGTTGGACTACTTAACTTAAAACACCACAGCCCCTAGTGGTCGTGCCTAGTTTTGTAACGTGACCCTAGCTGGGGAGATTGATGCCTGGAACTTCTGGTGGGTACCTCATAACAAAACAAAGTCCCACCATTAATACGAAGATACCTCTTTCGCACAGAATTTAAACAAATAATTAACAGAGGAAATAACACTGCGAATTCAAGAAGATCAATCTATTATAAACAAAAATCTGTATGAACAGAAATGAAGAACGTGAGGAAAGGAATTATATATATATATTAACAATAGGTGTGCTTTGAAAATACCCCAACTCAGTAAGAGATAAATTACCAGAAGGCCACCACTATACTACAAATAAAATGCATCAAGCACAGAGGAGGACAGTTATGGTAGACCCTTTTATCTTCCTACGATGTATGAATGAACCCTTTCTGTGCTACATGGTTGTGACCTCCGAAATAGTTTCCAGTCTCTGAGTGAAATCAAAGAACCGGTAGGAACCCCACGGGACATAAACAGAGGGTGCAGGATCACGGGGTATAGAGCAGGAACTCTCGGTAATAGCCTCTTCTACAGTCTACACTAGTATGACGGGAGAAATCACGTAGATTTTGAACCTAATATAGGAAGGAAATCTCTTCTTAGACACACCCCATGAACCCTTTGTTTTAACTTAGGATTTGATAGTTCCATAGAATCTTACCAGGTAAACGGATGTTGCTGCTAACTTCACCAATGATGGTCGCTGAGGCGGTAACCCTTCCCTGTGTAACAATGTGTAATACATAACCCTCCTCTTCGAAATCACAAGAACAGGAATGAGACTGCCAAAACCCTAGAGGGATGAATACCACCCTTAACCGTCTGGGAAGTACAAGCCATGTGTTTGGGCTTGGTTGGCACATCAGGATTGGGAAGAACAGGAGGACAAGGTGTCGGGACTGAGGCCCAATTAATTCCAGGACAGAGTCTTAACTCCTTATGACAGATACACCTAACTCCCTTAAATGTCGAAGATACGAAGTCAAACAACATTATAACCATGGTTGTCCAGTGTAAATGATCAGTCGTTACACCTTGACTTTGAAGTGTTCCTTCCTTTACACCAACAGGACGTGGAGGGGTAGTTAGTTAGTTACACAGTGACCTAAGTGGGTTGAGTCATGGTTCCGTTCGTTATGGTGAAGGCACAAATCGTATCTTAACTGAAATGTAAACATCAGAGAGAGCGCATTGTTACCCTCTCTTAAATCACCTTTAATAATAATAGTCATTCCTGGTATGATTTTGAATTCTAATGTTGACTCAGCTAGGTAGGAGTACAAGTAATTAATTTCAGGGTTATAAAAATGTGCATGCAAAGTCCAATTCAGCTCGACTCCCTTAATTAGGAAAATGAAAATTCAAATCCTAGCGTATGGGCGAATACATTTAAGTATTAATATCTACATAGTAAGATATAGGAGTTAGAAAAATGCCTATTTTTCATTGGAACTTATCGTATGTGTTAAATTAATATGATAAAGGGTCACTCCATGCCAAAAGTGAAATGAAATCAACCATCTTACGAGATGATAGACTTCGGTTATTTAGAGGATAGTGTGCCTAGGATTTTTTTTTTTTTTTATGATAAATATGAGGTTCATTACATCACCCATGGCGTATTCGCTGGCATCTGTCTCGATCTCAAAAGGTTGTTGAAGATTCAACAGTGCTAATACTAGTGTGGTACTAATCTTCTCCCTCAAAATATTGAAATCTTTTTGTTGCTTTCCTTCCCATTGAAAAGTGTTCTTCACACTGGTTAAGGCATGAAAAATAGTTTCTATAAAGGAGAATTTGGGAATGAATATCCTCCAATACTGGAATGCACCTAAGAAGCTTCTAACTTCAGTTACACTTTTTGGCTCAAGCCATTTTACAATTACACCAATTTTGGAAGGATCAATTTTCAATTGTCTTCCTCTTACAATATGACCTAAGTACACAAGTGTAGTCTTGCCAAATTCACATTTAGACAGTTTTACATAAAACTTTTCCCTTTGCAAAGTATCCAATACTATCTTTACATGCCTCACGTGCTCATCCCAAGTCCCAGTAAAAAAAATAATTTCGTCTAAATATACAATCACAAAGTCATCTAAGAAAGGCATGAATACATCATTCATCACATGCATGAAAGTTGTCAGAGCATTACAAAGCCCAAACGACATATCCACTACGCAAATCCAACTTATTGAAATAGACAACATTCTTCAATTGATCAAGTAAATCATCTATGCGAGGAAGAGGGTATCAATTTTTCACCGTGATTTTATTTAAGGCTTGGTAATCAACACACATTCGCCATGTGCCATCCTTCTTTCGCACCATCATGATTAGAGAACCACAAGGATATGAACTGGGCCTGATTATCCCTTGATTCAATAAGCACTGTACATGCTTATTGATTTCTGTCATATCCACAAATGACATCCTGTACATGCCCACATTAGGAAAGGGAGAATCCTCCTGAAGATGCATCTCATGCTATATTTCCCTCTTAGGAGGTAATCCATCTGGTTCCTGAAAAATATCATCATACTTAGAAAAAATATCAATTAATTCCTTTTTATGAGATGGAGCACACCCTTGGAATGCATGGGATGTCCCGACATCTTTCTCTCTGACGAGCATTAGTACATATCTCTTATTAGTGTTTATGAGTCTTTTCATTTTCCCTGCACTAACAAGTGTTGTATTTACCTTCATGTTGTGAGCTCTAACAATATATTGCACTCCCCCTTTAGTAAGGTGGCACTTTTTCTCATGACGAAAGAAGATTGTTTTTCTATCATAAAGATAAGGACTTCCCAACACTATGCCACATATATCAAGTGGTACAACATCCAAATCCACTTAATCAATCAATTTTGAGGCAATAGCAAATCTGATCCTACATTGTTTTGTGACATTAAGTTTTTCTTTATCACATACCCAACCAAGAGGATAATGCTTCAAATGTGGTTTCGTTTCAAGATCCATCTTCTTGACAAGTGCTTCAGATATTAAGTTTACTTGGGAACCCAGATCAAATAATGTATCTATCTTAGTATGTTTAGATACAACCCTTATATGAAATAACCCATTCCTCTTTCGTTCATCAACATGAGATTCATCATTGGAACTAGAACTAGCACGAAGATAATCTTTACCTTGTACTACAACCACTGTGATCTTTTCTTCATCTCCTAAATCGGAACCAATATCTTGTTGCATCGTAGCAATGGTCTTTGTCTTCCCCTTTCCACTAAAATGTTTCCATTTCTTTTCTGGATGCAGTTTCCAACAATGTTCTTCATCGCGACCTCTCTTCTTGCAATGAGTGCAAGATGGTTTTCCTCCTTCTCTCGTCACTGTAGCGGTCTTCTTGTCCTTCCTTTTAAACTTCTTCAAAGTCTTTTGTGGGAAATTGGAAGGTTTCTTTGTGGGATCTTCTTGAACATCTTTCCCCCTGTTCTCAAGCTGAGTGACTTGCACGCAAACTTCGTCAAGACTAGTGGGGCTAAAAAAGAGAAAAGTATGTCGAATATAAATATGAAGTGCGCCAATATACTTCATTAAAGTCTCATAAGAATCCAAAGGATTGTTCAATGCAAGAGCTTTCTTCCTAAATTCTTCTGTGAAAATTTATACAGTTTTTCCTTTACTTTGCCTTAAAGTTTTCCATTCCATCATTTCTTTATGTAAATACCCTAATGTATAAAATTGCTTCCTTATCACTAATTTAAATTCCAACCATGAGGAAAGAACCTTACCACACTTACTTATGTCCTGAAGCTTGCTCTCCCACCATACGAGAGCGGTGCCTTCCAACCGAAGAGAATCCAGTTGCACTTTAACTTCCTCTTCATCAATATGATGGACACGAAAATATAGTTCAACATGTCGCATCCAATTATCTATCTTTTCAGGATTTTCATCTCCATTAAACATAGGTAAAGCAAATTTTACATCAAGCTTTAATAATGGTTTCTTAAAAGAGGATTTATGGCTAGAATGATGAGAGTGATGAGAATGCTTAAAGGAAGAAGAACTATAACTTGAAGGTGAAGATAGAGACTCAAGAGGATCTCCTCCAATCCCTTGGTTTACCAAAGCATCATCATCTTCATGTTATTCCTTTTTCTTCCCTTTCTTCTTCATCCTCTTCTCGCAATCTCCATACATTCGTTTGACCATTTCTGACATGCGATAAAAGACCATGTGAAATTTTTTCTCCTGTTCATCACACTTGTCCTCTTCTGCCATTTTTTTCCTTCAGGATACATGACCAACTTTGGGATTGAAAGTCTTAATAGTTCTTTCACCCTCCTTATTCTTGGCCCTAGTAAGAATTCACACTCAACAATTCAAGTCAAATGTGATTTCTCTGATACCAATATGATCCAAGATCTTTTCATCGTGACTTATAAAGAATTGTATTAAATAAGCATAAATTAAAGTGCACCATTAAAGAAGGGAAAGTTCAAAATGAAGAGACATAAGCATCAGATCTGAACACAAAAACTTGACAACAGAGTTTGTCCCTGGTGGACTATGTCTTCGGGTCCTACTCTCAAATGGGTAGTCTCTTTCATTAACTCATCAAAAGAATTTGGCAAAATACATAAATATACCTCATTACGAAATCAAGTTGCAGAAATAATGCTCAGATCAGAAAATAGACATCACCACTGAATTTGTGGCATTGAATTACCCAAAAATGTTTGTCTCCACGCCTCAATCCGGCTCTGGCCTTCCCAGCCCAAGAAGAATTCCATCTCGATTTTTGGTCCCTCTGCAACCTGCAATAATGATAGACCTTACCTCATAGTCCATGCCCATAGTCGTACAATCGTTCCTTCCCCTTTTGGTTGGGCAGAACTTGGCTTAAATAGAAATGTGGCGGACGAATTTACCAACGAGTTCATTGGCGAGTTAGTTGTCGATGCTATAATTAAAACGTTATATGTGGGGGGAGGTCCTGGGGTCAAACCCATGGGTCTCCCTTTTAGGCCATTGGTTATAACCCCCACTATATTTAGATACCAATCTCTATCCCTAGCGGATGTGCTATATACAGTGGGACCTCAGCCAGATTTGGCAAGGGTCCGTTTATATTTTTTTTTATTTTTCGGTCACAAGCCCACCTTCGACATTTCAGAGGTGCCATGTGTCGCCTGTTGATTGGACCACCTGATTTTTGACGTCACCTCCACGTCAATCTATACATGACACAAGGTGCTTTATGGGTGATGCCATGTAGCATCACATGTGAGTGCCACGTGGTATTTTTCTATTGGTCCAGATGGACCCCTGAAAAACCTATTGGTGGGTGACACGTGGTAGCCTATGGTTCTACCCCGTGTCATGTTGGCATCAGTAACCATCACGCTGATGTCACCCTGCCATGTCAGCTTCTTACGTCAACAATATGGATGATGATGTGGACCCTATTGACTTGCCATGTTTGACCACAACTTTGACCACGAATATCTTTCAAACCATAACTCTGTTTGACGAGTTGTTTTCATCATTAGAAATCGTGTGACGCACTCTTCACGATAGTTCCATCTTCACTGATTTTTGGGGAAAAAAAAATTCCCTGTCTCTATCTGTTGGAGCCATTCTAAGCATTCTGAGTTTCCTCTGTGAGTTCTGATTTATTCTTAGCATTCTCTGGATCCTTTTTGGATCATTGATCCTCCTACTATGGAGAGGATTCTTGGGGGGATCCTATCTATATTGTAGTCATGGCAGCCTTGGGAGACTACCACGTAGAGGATAATCATGGTATAGAGAGACAATGTTGCAAGGACTCTATTTTCTGAGTAGGTGATTACATTGAAAATAAATTTGTTTGAGGTGATTGTCTCTCCATGTAAATAACCCATATTTGTTGGCATAATGGAGTTATCCATGCCCAACAAGTCACCAAGAGTTAGTAAATGTACATAGTGGCATCATGATATCTATATATTGTTAGATATTATGATCCCAAACTACTTAGTATAATATTATTTTATTATACTTAGGATTTTCTATAATGTATTTAGTTAGATTAGATAGTGAGTTTAGTAAAAAGTCTATTAGCATCAAAATAGAAAACAATTAAAATATTTATTTAATGTAAATGGAGACTTGCCATACTCACATGATTATGTGATAAGATGTCCCTACCAAAATTTAGCTTTGAATTACTTTTGATTAAAGCTCATATTTTCTCATGGGAGAGTAATGTTGGAGATGGTAAACTCTCACATTTATTATGTAATTATTTTCCTTCTTTTAATAAAATTTATATATCTGAGGACACTTCTTCTCTCTTCATATATATCAATAATAAAAGATAATTATTACAATTATTATCATAAAGATATAAAAAAACTACTATGCAATAATAATGAGAAGTTATAATTTAGAGTTACCTTGTAATAATATGTCATCGTTTCGTTTTTTCTATAAGGTATGACTTATCATCCCCTCTATATATATTTAATTATATATTTTCCATTCATTCAGCCCATTTTCATGTTAATAAATAAGTATTCATTAATGAATTCATGAAATGAATTTCTTTATATATATTTAATTATATATTTTTCATTCATTAAGCATATATTCATGTTAATAAATAAGTATTCATTAATGAATTTATCAAATGAATTTTTTTAAATATTATTATGAATATTAATTTTTTAGTATAGTTGCTAAAATCATGTTTAATTGAGAAAAACTTCATGCTAATAGCTCACCCTTCAGTTAAATATTATTATGAATATTCTTTTTAAGTATCCTTACTAAAATCATGTTCAATTGAGAAAAACTTCATACAAATAGCCCACCCTTCAAAAACAAATATTGAAAATATGTTGAATGTATTGATCACATTGTTTATAGTCATAATTTAATATTTTACGAAATAAATATTGATAATAAAAAATACAAAATTGGTGTTAAATGAATAGAGTAATTTAGACATTGTCATTTCAATTAGTAAAATTTAAAAATTGAATAAGGTTAAAGTTGTTGAAAAAACAATCTGCATAGATTAAAACAATATAAGGTTATCAATGTTCAATAGAAAACCAAAAGTAGTTCAATAAGATACAAGTAGTAATATATAAAAACAATTAAAGATATTTGTTCAATTTCCTAAGAATCCAGACAATACTAAATTAAGTGGGAGAAATAAATGTAGTTGAAATTATGGTTTTAAGTAGTTTTTATTAGACAAGGCACTAATAAAAATCCACATTTTTCAGTACGAATTACCTTAAAAAAATAGCATAATCAAAATTGTATGTTGTTGAAATCAATGTTAAAAAAATAGAACAAGAAATTAAACAAAACTAAAATAAACAATTACAAATCCTCTTCAATTAAAAGATTGAAATTAAATTTAACAATACAAAATGGAAGATTATTCTCTTCACCTAAACTTTGTACATTATTAAAAAAAACTACTAGTTCACCATAGTTACATCATACACAACATATTCAAACATTAGGCACACAATTAATTTTAGAGGGATTCAACTTCACATAAAGAACTACTCCTATATTTTATATTCCCAAATGTTGCATTACAAAATCTAAAAAAAAGTGATTATTATTTACATTAAAAAAATTATTTACTTAAGTTGAACTAATAAAAATAAATAATAGATACAATCTTAATTTCAATGCTTAGTAAACCTTGAGTGGAAAAAATTAAATGATGAATTTAATTTTTAACAATACAAAAATAATCTGAAAACATTGAAATGATAAATTTACTTTTACTTTACTTTATCAATTTTTTTTACATTAAAAATTCAATTTTTTTTATCTTTTTAAAAAAAAACATATTAGATGCTTCTAATCAATTTCAATAAAATTCTCAATACATCTATCATATACTTTAAATTTTATTTTTTCTTGATATTTAATATTAAACTATAGTTATACCCCAAATTAATTAACAAAATAAAATTATCATTAAATATGACTAATAATTAAACTATAGTTATACCCCAAATTAATTAACAAAATAAAATTATCATTAAAATTACAAAATTAACAATTTAATTATTAAAACTTCAAATACAATTACTATCCATCAAAACTAAATAAAGCACAAAATTAACAATTTAATTATTAAAACTCCAAATACAATTACTATCCATCAAAACTAAATAAAGCTTCCAATAACAAGTATTATATGTTATTATATTTTAAAATTTCTTATAATTAAAATTCTCTTTATTCAAAAGTAAATCGAATACTATTAATAAATTAATTATCTTCCAATCTCAAAACAAAAATACCACCAAACTGGTGTTTGGTTATCAAAACTAATTCAAACTCTTATCCAACACAACATCCTAACTAACAAATCCACTATCATCCCTTTGGAGTTCATGTCATAGGCCGAATAAAAGACAACCTCACACCGAAGGACAAATTCAAGTTCCATTACTTAAAGTTCTTCGTGAAACGCAAAATGTTCGCTGACATTGCATGAAATTCACCAGCGTTGACCTCAGCTTAAGTTGTAGAGATTGTACCCATTTCAGTGACCTAAATAAAATTTCAAAATTAGGTCAATTAGGTCAATTGCTTTTGACAGAAGATGCAGATCAAATGAAGCATCAGAATATTTAGTTAAATACCAGTTAAAAAAAAATATGTAAGCATATATACATTTCCATAGTTAAAAATGTAAGCATATATAGTTAGTTACTGGACGCAATGCTTACTAAAAAATAAAAATAACCCTAATTTATTAATACTAAAAATATTTCCATAGTCTCACATCATTACAATTTCTCTACTTAAATATACAAACAACCCACTAAATTATATCATCCCATTAAATTATATAATAAATATTATGTAAAAAAATAAATATAAAAAAATATATACTAACGATTCTACATTAATATTTATTATCAAATATTATTTAAAATCTAACTAAAATCTTTTCAACTTATATTTAAAATTTGACATTATATTATATGAACAACAAAAGAAAATATGATTTTACGTTAATACTTATTATCAAAATACTATGTAAAATCTAACTAAAAATCTCTTCAACTTATATTTAAATTTTTATATTATATTGTATGAAAAAAATATATATATCTATTAAAATATAAATGCTTTTTTAAATGTGAGATTATATGTCGATCTCAGAAAAATGCACTTCACCTCATTTAAATTTGTGTTCAAATTTGAATGAACTTATAAAAAATTATATTAATACATTTTCATCGTAGAGATTATATGTCGATCTCAGAAAAATGCACTTCACCTCATTCAAATTTGTGTTCAAATTTGAATGAACTTATAAAAAATTATATTAATACATTTTCATCGGAGTTTTAATAATAACATTTATTTGTGTTCAAATTTAAATGAACTTACAAAAATTTATATTAATACAGTTTCATCAAATTTTTAATAATATTTTTTATTTTTATAATATATAATTTTTTTTTATCAAAATTTTAAAAATATTTTTTATATTTTAATATAAAAATTTATTCATACATAACATAATTTTATTTATTTATAATTAAATATCATAACAATTATTGAATATAATTTATGTTTTATTAATTTTATTAAAATAATATACAAAGTATAAATAAATTAAATAATTTATTTCTTAATTTTGATTAATATATTTATTTGTTTTTATATTTGTGGAAGAAAGGTCATTTAATTATATCAAGTTAAGATATCAATGCTAATTTTAAATTTAAGTACAATGACCCACTATTCTCATGAATCATGAGATTCACCTCTTTCAACCATGGCACACTATTTTCTTATCCTCTTTCTATCGATCTTATCCATAAAATCTGCTTATACCACAATTTTAGTTATTTCTTGTGCGTATGCTTTACATTTGAGAATTAAAAAATATATCATGGCACTCATTGCACAAGTGAACCCATTTCCATAAAAGCTATGGCTTATAACTCAGAAAGTATGTAGGTCTTCATAATTTTAATTAAGGACTTCATAGAAAACTTGTATTTATAGGAAAAAAAACTTCCATGACAAAAGTTAAATCTTACATATTAAAATAAGGCCGCGTGGAAGCATAGTCTTTGTCGAGTTGAATTGAGATAGGAAAAAGTAGCAGAGGCAGATGGAAATTACAATGAAAATGTGGCAAGCAGCATGAAGCACATGTGGTATCCATACAGTAAATGACATGTGGCCTGTAGATCCCCATTTATTTTTTGAAAGTATATAATAAAATACAATTTGTGCATAGTGGAAGAAAAAAAATTATGACAACACAAATATGAAAGGAGATAAAAAAACAATTTAGTTTTAAATATATTAAATAAGTTACAAGTTATTGGAAATTTAAATGCATTTGTCATATAGACTAGTGAAAGATAAAAATGTATGAGGACATAAATTTAAAAGGAGATAAAAAAACAATCTTATTTGAAATATATCAAAAAATAAAAGTTTGTTACATATTACTGGAAATTTCAATGCGTTTGTCATATAGACTGGGATTGGGGCTCTCGCGAACCATAAGAGAAATATGTACAAGAAACAGGATTGTAGAAATAAGAAGTGGGCGACTGTAGAGTGCAATACCAGCAAAAAAAATAAATTGAATGGTATCAGTGTTTGGCTAAACATTTCTATTTAAAAAAGTGGAATAACTGGGTTGATAAACAAAGTAGGATGTGATCAGTAGACTTACATTGATGGTACATATGAGCCCTTTTGCTATTTTCTTGTGGTTGTCGTTTCATTCATGTTGTCGACGACTATTGGAATCGTGGCAATTGCCTGTTACCTTTCGTCTGCGGCCTGCTTCAATTCCCTTTCGAGCCATTCTTTAATGTAGCTTTTCATTGGGGCGACGTTGATCTCATTCTGGATTTTTATGTTGAAAAGTTTGTTTTCTAATTCCCGGAAGTCGATAGAAAGATTATGCGGAGCTTGATCAATTTCTTCATTCTGTACTGAATAGTGGACTAGCCAGTCGTCGACGTGATGTTGATCATATTCAAGTATCTTGTAAAAAATTTCCAAAGACAACGCCTTAAACATATCAAACTAGCTATTGAAGTCTTGCCTAGTTAAGGGCAATGAGTTGACGATTAAGTTGGGGTCTTGGAAGTCGTTGTTCCTTCTGGCTAAGTTTATTCTTGACAACCTTGTGAATAATTTTTCTTTCTTTGATATGGCTTGTTCACATGACTGAACAATGAGATGCAAGTTCTTCACCTTTTCTTTCCAGCATGCATTTAATTGACCGATTCGATTTTTGGATGGAAGATCTTGTTGTCTTCTTTTTGTTTCTGTCATGTTGTTGACAATGGTGCCAAAAGGAAGGACCATGTTTAAATATAAATGTTCTTCATCTTTTAACTCTGCCTGCAAATTTTCAAGCAAACTATGTGCCCTAGTTCCAAGGAAAGTGATGGTTTGTGATGTTTCCCATGCCTGAGTAACCAATTCCATTATTTTCTTGATATTATTCTCCACATATCCTCTACAAGATGCAAGGAGGTTGGAGGATCATTTTAAGTTGGTTGCAGGGGTGGAAGGCATGGTTATTACCAAAGGATTGGCAAGCAATGACATAGGAATCAAAGCCTCTTCCAATTCTTTGACTCGGTCCTTCAGTCTGACATTCTTGGCCTTGATGCCTCTAATGGAATCATGAAGTGCATCTCTTCTCACTATGTGAAGTTGATAGATTTGGGACGGTCGCATGTTCGCAAGGTTAAACTCTGAACGAGATTTTTCTTTCTTATTTTTTACATCTTTTTTTTCAATGATCAATTTTTTGGACTGGTTGTCAAAAACAACGCTCTCGAACACGAAGGATTCATCTTTGTCAAAATTATTGGTATCAGATATGTCCATTGGATGACTATGATGGATGGCATCTTTAAGATGATCAAGGTAGTGGAGCACGCTATCCGGATCAGGCTCAAGTTCCATGTTCTCACTCTGAATTTTGGGCTCTTCCGCCTCTCCCACATTTTTTTTTCTCTTCTTCTCTACTGGAAGCTTGTGAGAACTATCATTTTTAGAGTGAGGAGGGTTGTTATCTCCTCCTCTATTTGAAGAACTCTGAGTTTCTTTGTTGTTTTGGTGGGTCGTTGGAGTGATGCTTTGGGATGTCGTACTTTTTGGAGTGTTATTCGCAGATTGAACACTCTTGTCACAGGGCTTTTCCCTTGTTTCCTGCACAATTTAGTGTTGTTTTGTAGTGTATCTAGGTCACCGACATTAGAAGCAGGTGTGTTTTCCCCAGTGTCTCTGTTTTTGGACATGTGTTTTTTGAAAAAACAATCACCAAAGCCAAGTGTTTGTAAATGTTGTCGAAAAATATTATCAAGGTTGAACCTTCTTAGGCTTTCAACATATCTCAGGTTGAAGTTGCTAGAATGTGTTGTGAATTCATCAATTTTGTTGACGTTTTTAAATGAACTATTTTTTTCTCTTATTTTGGAATAGATGCAACCAATAGTTTTATTGTCGTGTTATGTGACGAACCGCCTCGTTACGACAACCATTCTAGTGATAGGTGCAAATTTTTTTTTTTTTTTCTTTTTGTGGGTGCGGGGTGTGCGCGCGTGTAGACATAAAAACACACTTGACTCTATGTCGCCCCTTGACATTCAACAAGGCGTAACCACGGTATTCATTGCAAGTAGACAAAAGCATACGACGAGAAATCGCAAACAACTAAGACCATAGGCAAAGGTGCACAACGCAACATTAACGACAAGTAAAACTGACTGCTAATTACGACTAATTACCCGCCCGTCCTACCCTGCAAGGTT
>ML790918.1:160921-171672 GCA_009831015.1 Picea engelmannii | reverse complement strand
AGGTAATCGTTAACCTACAGTTCGAGCCACGGCGGGAGTGCTAGTAGGCTGTGGCAGGGCTGCTGTCCACACCTCTCCCTCAAACTCTCTGGATCTCGTGTGTGGCCCCTTTACTCCATATGTGGAAGACTTGAGGTGATAAAGAAACATAAGAGCGGTCCTACACTGGAATAATTACTTTGTCTGAAATAAATTTATCAACGCACCAAGAGAACAACTCCTTACAATTAAAAAATTCAGGGACATAGCCTGTACGAGCAATCCCAGAGGTCCAATTTACTTGGTTCTAGGTGGCATGGGTTCAGTAATAAGAATATTCCCTATACCATTGGAAGTTCTGGCCCTCGCACCTAAATATGTTCATTATATCTCCACAGAATTGATGTTGAGCTAATGCCATAGGTTTATGAGAACGTTGGTTTTCTCTAAACGATGGTTGAAATGAATAGTTGGAGCCGATAATGTAACTCTCTGCAAAGTCTTAGTTAAATTCTTATTAATGGGAAAGCTCCTCGATCCTTTCACTGATTAACGACAATCTAGCTTACTTATTGCATATTTAGAATTGTGAAGGTGGCAAGTACGACAAAGAGAAGTTAAGGATTGGAGGTTTCGTGAACGTGCCAAGCCGACAACATGCGAATGAAATTTCATGATTTTAAAACCAACACTCAGAAGGAATAATATAACCCCTCGCAAATCTTGGTTTAATGTGTATTAATAAGAGATCTCCTCGAGCCTTTCGCCCATCAATGACAATCTATACGATTCTAGCACGATGATCTGTCAGAATTAAATGTCAGTAATTGAATATTTAGAAACATGATATATAGATAGATAGATAGATACATAGATAGATAGATATAGATATAGATATGAAAACAATTTTTTTTTATTATAGACAAGTGTGAAGGTCACAGAGACAGGGGAGAGAAAGGAATGAATGGCAAGGTCTGAAAAGCAGTCGGACAGGATTCAAAATAGGGTTACGAGGGATACTCGGGAGAGGCGAATGTTCCACGATCAAATTTTATGTATCAAAATTTTTTACTACAAAACATGTAAAATGGAAGAGAGCATGATGTTTGTATATTTGCGGAATTTCGGGAAAGTGTCTAGGTATGATGAGGGAAACGGTCGATCAAACTCGTTATCAGAATCAAAGATTGAAGATTCCATGAATGGACCAACCCGACGATGCGCAACTGGCATTCCATGATGTTTGAAATTAACACTCGGAAGGGATAATATAACCATCCAAAATTTTTGGTTTTATGCATATTAATGGGAGATTTCCTCAAATACTAGTGTAGCATTAACACTTGTTAATTTCATACCTAAATATGATCTTATATATAAATGGTAATTGCTAATTGCAAAAGGTTGCAGGCACAGGAAACAACGATTAGGAATTGGATATTTCTTGAACCCGCCAACCCACCAATTCGCGAAAGAAATTTGAAGAAATGAAGAAGTATGGAAAGAAGATGGGTGCGCTTCAAAACAGGGTGACAGTAGTTCTATAGGAGATGTGAGGACCCGACGATCAATTGTATGTCTTGAAATTTTTCAGTGTAAAATGTACTATATATATATATATATATATATATATATATATATAATATATAATATATATATAAACATTTTTTTATTATAGACAAGTGCCAAGGTTGGGGAGATGAGGGAGAGAAGGAACAAATGGCAAGGTATGAAAAGCATTCAGACAAGATTCAAAATAGGGTTGTGTGGGATACTCAGGAGAGGCGAGTGTCCCACGGTCAAATTTTATGTATTGGAATTTTTGGCTGCAAAATGTGTTTTTGGTCCAATCTACTGCTCTAGATTAGGCTTAAATTTATTGTCAACCAAGGTAGGTATTCCTAGAGGCACTTGTCTAAAGTATATAGACCTAGAAGGATATGATTTCCTAGATGAAGGTTTATTGTAGCAGGTTCCAACACTCTTTTTACAAGGGTTTGATATTTGGTTCCTTACACACTTTAAACACACCTTTAATTAAATCTTATCTAACATCCTAAAAACAGAGTGCTCACAATTGTCTGAGATTTCAATCCTTTTACAAGGTTTCAGTTCACAAAATCTCTTCCAAATCAGCACATTTAAATCAAATGCATTAAAACAGAGACCACAGAGATAATCTTGAATTCAATACACAATTAAACCCTCTTACAAGGACTGCTCATTAATCTAGTAATTGAATCCTTTAATTATAACCATAATCCATGAAATAGAAATGATGACTGGAATTATAAACACAACTTAGTTTAAATCTATGAACTCACAACATGAAGATTAAATAAAAAATGCTAATTCAGATCTGAATATATGAATCTAATGGAATCGTGAAGAAAAGTGTATCAACATAACATGGGGGCCCTTCCACGCTTGCAAGCACACTTGAAAAAAACAACTTCAAATGATGAAAATACTAAATCATAACACCATGAATGATATATCAAAGTCTGGAAATTAGTTATATCAAAACAGAGTTCTGAAGCTCGTACACAGTCTCCTGTATTTTCTTTGCATCACTAACATATCATATCCTCCTATTACATGTTTCTATTACTTATTTATCACAAAATTACAAAAGGAGGCTATTTTTGTTCCATAAAAACCTAACTAATCCCCAAAGCAGGTCGAATTAGTTTGAATCCCTAAGCATAAGCAAAATATCAAGCCTACTCATTTATGATTCAGATTTTTCTGCTAGACTAGCTGGGTTTCACCAGCTTTGACCAAATATTTAGGAACTTTGAATCTGAGGCTGGATAGATTTTTCACAATCTGTGTACATTCCAGATCAAGCCCATGTCCTTCATTTTTCTCTACCTGTTATGCCACATGTTAGAACATAAAGTATTTACAGGAAGTTACCACATCTGTAATATTTTTGAAAATTTCAATTTTTAACACAAAAATAACATAAAACGATTTTAATGTAGAAATAACAATCATGATACTATATTAATCATTTTCAATAAAATATGAGGGATTTATGGAGGTTTAGTGAAGAAAATGGTGGATAATTATAGGATTTTAGGACAAAAGATAGGCCAAAGAATGAAACCAACATACCCCCAAACTCAATGATTTGGCATGCCCTCATGCCAACCTAATGTGCTTCCTTTGTATCCTGCTTTTGTTGCTTGTAGCAAGACATCTACATTCATCTGGGCTTGAAACTCATTCTTCATGTTCTTGCATTTTTCTTTGAGAGCCTTTTTCTGTGCATATTTTGCCGCCCATTTGCAGAGCTCAATTTTATCAGTTTTGAGTTCTTTAACTTTCCTTTTCAATTTTTCATTTTTGCATTGAATCTTCCTGCTCTGGGCTCTTAATGCTTTATTTTCTTTCTTTATAACTCTTTCTAACATATCTACTTCCATGATTTCTTCTTTCAAGTATTGAATTTGTTTTTCTATCTCCCTCTGTTCTCTGTTTGAAAGTGCTGGCTCTTTTCTTTCTTTCCTATTATTGTCAGTTTCCATTTCTGCATCTTGTTCTGGCTGTAGATCATCACTGCTTTCAATTTCTATTGGTATATTTATATCTTGTTCTGGCTGATCATCTTGTAGTTTCTTTCCTTTTACCCTCCTTGATCTTCTTGTATAGGAAGTGAAAATTTTGTCTTTTGCAATTTTCTTTGCATCTTCTTGCCTCATTCTTCTTGTTTTCACACTACTACTGGGCTGAGCAACAATGCTTAATCTGAATACAAGAGTCTCCTTATTTATTCCATCCATATCAACCATAAATTTTGTACTACCCCGTTTTCCTTGTTCATCTTCTTTGGTTTTGATTTTGTTGGGAAAAAAGAAAATCCTTCCCATGTTATTCCTCTCCTTTGCAATTCAGATTCAATTAAAGTTTTAATCAAACCAAAATGACACAAGATTTTATCCTCATTACCTTTCTGTTTCTGAATAGTCTTTGACATCTTGGTTAGACTTTGTAAAAGAAAATAAGGCAAACTGATGGTGCATTGGCCTTTTAAGTGCAACAAGATTTTGATGTGATACAGGAATACTATATTGTATCTTCCTTCACATGTGACAAACTTTTGGACGATATATACCATTTCATCCCATGGATGGAGTAACCAACTCCTAGGCACTCCGTTTTTTCCAATTTATAGAGGAAACTCTTGATCAAGACACAAATTGTAGTCTTGTTTGCAGGGTCCAAGGACGTGTCACAAAGAGTTCAGATAGTGGTCTATAGAAAACATAATCATGGTAGCAGAGTATGCAGGTCGTGTTGGCAGAGAAATTAAATCATGGGCGGACGTGTTGAAAGTAAAATCATGGTGAATACCCTCATAAACAGAGAAAGGTCATGAAGACTGGTTTTTGTACTTCTGGTAGTTGGAAGGATTGAATTTCTCTCATTAGATTGATATTTTGTTAGTAGAGGTAGATTTTTTTTTTTTTTTAAATCATGAGTTTTGAAAAGGTTTAAGGGATATGGCTAGTGATAGGTTGATATGTGTAGTGGTGAAATATATAAGTGGCGATAGGTATATAGAAATAGAAATGAGCATATAGAAATAGAAATGAGCGTATAGAAAACTTATAAAACCATTAGGCATATAGGATAGCTTATGGTTTCCTAGGTAAAAATGCTTAGGAATATGGCTATGGATGGATATAGGTTATGAAATTGATAATAAGAAATCATAGATTAATTATTTAACACTAAAATAATCTAGGAATTTAAGTACTAAAAACAAAAATCTTACAATCCATTACACTTGTTGGCTTATATAGTCTTGATTGTTTCTTTTTGCAGGTGTAGCTGATTTGTACAGGTGTGATCTGATTGGCTTTGTGCAAACGTAATTGATCCTTGTCTTCTAAAACAGGTCCCTTGAAAATGAGTATAAACAGGTCCCTTTAAATCTTAAAAGTCATGTTGATGCAGCTTCTATTCTTCTTGGTGTTAATGCAGCCTTGTGTAAATTCTGATAGGCAACCTTCGAAAATTGTTGATGTAGCCTTGTGTGCCTTTGATGCAGTCTTTGAACAGGTACCTCTGTTGTTTGTGTTATTGATGTAGCCTTTGAAAAGGTCCCTCTACATATTTTGCTTGAACAGGTCCCTCATAATCATGTTTAAACAGGTCCCACTGCATATTTTGCTTGAACAGGTCCCTTTACTGATTAGAACATAACAACTCCTTCTTATTGAAACAATCAATTACTGAAACAAATTCCTTATTGAAAAATTGAGAATGAGGAGATGAAAAATAGGGAAAATCCATTGTGTCTTCTCCCCCACTAATGGATTGACTTGTCCTCAAGTCATTATGGAAATTTTGACAAACAAGAAATTAAAAACAATGAATTCTTACCGACCAATTGCTTGGTTTTCCTGTAAGAATTCTGGTTTAGAATGTGCCAGAGTCTGGTTTTCACATCTAAACCATTATTTTTTTGATTTTGTATTTTTGTATTTTTTATTTTTTATTTGATCATTTTTTATTTTTTATTTTTTAAGAAATTGAAATAACTAAGGTAGAGATATCACAGTTGTTGGTTGTGCTATCTCAACCTCCTGATGTTGAGATACAGTTTGAATGAAGTCTTCTTTGTTGATGGGCTTATGATAGATCTTCAATCTATGTCCATTGACAATAAAGGTTCTATCTTCTTGGTCAATTGTAGTAAGTTTGACTGATCCATTTTCAAAAACTTGAACTATTTCATAGGGGCCCATCCAATGTGTTGTGAACTTGGCTTTATGATCTTTGAATTTAGAATCAAACAGTAAATCCTAGTCACCTTCTTTAAACTCTTTCTTATTAATGTGTGTGTCATGCCACTACTTCCTTTGTTTTTGCATGAAGATTGTTCTTTCTTCAACTTGCTGCCTCATTTCATCTAATTGGTTCAATTGCATGATCCTTTCCTTTTGAGCTTCATTGAGATCAATGCCTAAATCTGTAGCCATTTTATAAGTATGTATATGAAATTCAATAGGAAGCATTACCTCTTTCCCATACACCAGTTGATATGGTGTAAATCCTGTTGTATCTTTCCATGGGATTCTGTATGTCCAGAGAGCATCCTTTAGCTTTTCCTCCCAATTCTTTCTGTTCATTGCCACTGTCTTAGTGATAATTCCCTCTAGAGTTTTATTTGTAGATTCCACTTGGCCATTGGCCTGTGGATGGTAGGGTGTACTTCTCCTATGCTTGATTTGATATTTTTCTGTGATGTCTTGAACCAGTCTTGAAGTAAACTGAGTACCTTGGTATGTTACGATTTCTCTAGGCACTCCATACCTGACAAAGATTTCTTCAAAAAGGAAATTTACCACTATTTTCTCAGTTGCTCGGACAAGTGCCTTTGCTTCAGCCCATTCGGTCACATAGTTAGTACATACTAAGATGTACATTTTACCCTTAGAAGGTGGATTGATGGGTCCTACAAAATCTAGAACCCATTTTTCAAATGGCTCAAGATGTACTTGAGGTTGTAGGGGCATCTGATTTGAGGCAGTTGGTCTACCCATGCGTTCGCAACCGTCACAACTTCTTACATATTTCTTGGAATCCTTGAAAATTGATGGCCAATAATAGCCAAGACTGAGGATCTTGAATGCTGTCCATTTTGCTACAAAATGCCCACCACAAGGTTCATCATGGCAAGATTTTAATATATCAATTATTTCATCATTTCTTACACATCTTCTAATAATCATATCATAACCAGTGTAAAATAAATCTCCATTAACCCATGAGTATCTGGCACTTTTCTTGATGAGTCTTGTCTTCTCCTTTGAAGTGAAAGATGGAGGTGTCTTTCCTGTAGAGAGATAATTAGCTAAATCAGTATACCATGGATCCAATATTGAAATTGAAAATAAATGTTCATCGGGAAAATAATCTTCAACTGGAACAACCTCACCTGGATTGTGGAGTCTAGAAAGGAAGTTTGTCGCTTGGTTCTCTTTACCTGGTCTATCTAACACTGTAACATTAAATTCATGTAATAATAACAACCATCTGGTGACTCTACCATTAGTTATAGGTTTGTTCATTAATTATTTAATGGCAGAGTGGTCAGTATGAATAAAAACCTCATAACCAGTTATGTAATGACGGAATTTGTTCACAGCATGTACGATTGCAAGAATTTCCTTCTCAGTTACTGTATAGTTAAGTTCTGCAGGTGTCAGATTCTTGCTAATAAAATGGATGGCATAATTCAAAGATTCTTCCTTTTTTCCTAATGAAGCACCTACTGTTGTATTAGATTCATCTGTGAAGATGTGAAAGGGTAGGGTCCAATTAGGTCCTTTTAAAACCGGTGTGGTGGATAACTTTTCTTTGAGTGTTTCAAAAGCTGTTTGACAGTTGTCATTCCAGTTGAAAGATACATCGTTTGCAAGAAGCTTAAACAAAGGTAAAGCTATCTTACTAAAATGTTTAATAAATCTCCTGTAATAACTTGCATAACCAAGAAATCTTCTCACATCTTTTTGAGTTTTTGGTACTGGAAAATTGACAATGATTTGGATTTTTTATGGATCTACTGTAATTCCTTCTGAAGAAATATAATGGCCCAATACTACCCCTTTGGTTAGCATCATGTTGGAAGCCAATTCAATTTTTTCAATTGCCATATAAGCTGCCTACACCTTTTGTCTCCTGAATGTCAAGTCATCGTCACATTTTGCAAGAAGACATTCTTTTTATTTCATGTGACAATTGCAATTTGGTTTCGATTTAGTTTTCACGACTGAAAGAGTGAAAACTCCTCCATCACTATGTGGAATGTTGTGATCTTCTCATTGATATTCTGAAAAGTACTTACCTTTGGTTTGCTATTAAGTGGCTGGGATGATTTTCAAACTACGTCCATTTACCTACTTTTACTTTGATTGCGCATTTTGATTTTATTTGATTAATAAGCCATTGAGCATGCAAATTTATTGGTTACATTTGGTTCTATAAGGGTCATGGTTGATTTTGGTTTTATATGATATGATCCTTATTGTTATGAGCTCTTGACTTATCAATTTTATGAGATCTTTTGTTACAATATTTTAAATACTTCGAATCAAAAAATTTGACTATGCAACAAGCGCATTGGTAATATTATGAGTTTCATGGAAATAGCTTGAAGTTATGCAATGGTGCGTTGGTTAACTTTGGGTTTTGGTTTAATGGTTTTAAGTTATGCAATGACTCATTGATATAATATATGGTTTTGGTATGGCAAGTTGATACAATTATCCACCGCCCAAATTGTCGGGTTGGCCGATTCATATGATTTAAACGATATTATGGTGGATGGAACAACATTGTACTGTGCCATTATTATCCTGCATGGCGGTGATAATCCCACCACCTTCGCACGCATACATTTAATTCATTCCCATTTGAGCACTTGCAGCTGTTAGCCGTAACGAGTTTTGCCTCTGTGTATTGCATTGTTCCATCTAAACCCTACTATGCACCCAAACCATGGCTCCAGTCGTAAGGGCCGAGCCCAACGGTTGCCAATAATTGTTGATGTTTGATGGCGCTTATAGCAACCTGGAGAAATTCGGATGGCTCCCGTTCATATGAATATTCGATGGTTATAACCCTAGCGTGGCTCGGCAATTTGTGTTAACCTTCGATGGCTACCGAGCCAAGGTTGGGGATGTGCAGCTGGAAATTGATGAGCAATTTCTTAGTTTGGCTACTAGTCTGCCTGCTACTGGATAGAAGTGGTCGAAAAATTGCAAAGTGAAAGATGTCTCGTGGACATTGTTCTTCTGATCTCGGATGGTGAACTCCTGTGACAAAGGATTGCCCGCAAATATGCTAAAGCAGCGCTGGCATGACCTGCTAATGATAACCAAGCAATTCATTACTTGCGAGGGAAGGTATGAGTTCATTTTCTTGTTTCACCTTCGTCTATTGATGGTTTTTACAGGCTACGAGCTTAATATGCCTCACTACCTTCACAGGAGTCTGTTTAAGATGGCTAAAAGGTACAAACGCAACCAGGCCGATACCAGCCTCTTCCATTTTGGGTTAATTAAAATGCTTATGGTTTATGAGTTGGGGTTACGTCGTGACTGTTGGAGTTATTTTCTCAGTCATAATATATTTGAAGACTCAAGCCCACCACAGGTTGATAAACCTATGGTAACCGAAGGCAAGTCCATACCACCTATGCCTTATAGTGCTCTCTTACCCAAACCCCTACTCGATTCACTTATGGACCTACCCAATTCTGTGACCCAACGTGTGGAAATTGCTAAACCCGTAGCCAAAAAGCCTAAATCTAAAACTGGTGCAAATTCTAAAGGCAAGAAAAACGCCCGGTTAATCTCTCGCATGGCAAGAAATAAACCAAAAATTCCTGTTAATCCTGAGCCTATCATGGTAAATGAAGATTCTGATTCAGAGATTGAACGCTACGTAGCAAGCGAATATCCCTATTCTTAAGGCCCGTGTGACAAACCTTCATACGACTTTGTCAAAAACCTACCACCTTGTTTGTGGGATGATCCCAATTTTTCAAGCATTGAAATGCCTCGTGGAACCCTTGGTGACTCGTCGAAACCCTCTCCTGCTCAACCAGCTGCTCCACCATGCAATCAGTGTGGCTTATGGTTGGAAAAATACTACCTAGATGTGCCGATGTTGCAATCTAGAATTCATGCTCTCGAGGATCAAGTGGCAAAACTCACTAGTCATAATGCGAAGGTGCAACCCACTGACAAGAAACAGTGAACAACAGGTTCAATTCTGTTTAAGAATGTCGAGTCGGCTACAGCAATCGTCAATACAAAGTTGGCATAACCCGAGCAACCTCGTTGGTATGACTTTCACCAATTTATATGTGACACACTCATAAGCTCTGTTTACAGCGTGGATTGGTGTTGACACATAAGCATGAATTGTTGTATATAATTTCGTTTTGATAAATCGAATTTCATTATCGTTTTAGTTTTGATTTGATCCTATTAATCATAATGTGGATTTGATTGTTTTAAATTGGTTGCAATTGAATGTTCTGTTGCATCTATTATAGCCACAAACTATTTTGCATTTCAAATTTTGAAACACAATCTATGTTTTGATCCGAATTGATTATGATGCACATGATGGGTAAATGATGGTTATCTGTTACAATTTTATTTACATATGACTTTGACCAGCTCAGATACGGTTTGGATTATGTTTAAAAAAGGTTTTGTTTTATATTTACCCAAATCGTGAATTGATACAAATCGTAACAGTCATGCAAGTCCCAGCCAGTCAATTCGTTGTGGCCCGTCGACCCTGTTCTCTTTTATGGAAATGACAATGGATATTCGGTTACGAATGGATCTATAAAATGGAAATGATCATGCCCAAGATGACGAGTTGTTCTATATTTGATTCAAACCGGATTTCATTTGATAGCTACCCAGCTTATGGTTATCAATGCTGTTGAATTTTGACTTTGTAATGCCCAACAATCTAAATCTATGGCAAAGATGGTTAATATTGTTATGCACTTTTCATTTTGACTGTATCGTAACAGCCTTTCTATATTGGTTTTTTATTAAAACAACAAGAATCTTATGCATATCGTTACAACAGTATCAAATCGATGTTGACCATGGTGGATTATGAGTTTGTTGGATTAAATTATGGTTGTGATTGTATTCGATTACATCAAATCTCATATGATACGATTCACCATTCATTTCATTTAACATGAAACAGTTTGATTGCTATAT
>ML790918.1:147818-160821 GCA_009831015.1 Picea engelmannii | reverse complement strand
CAAATATTTCATTTGCACTTTAGTTGCTTAGTTTAGAAGATTTTGGGGATTTTTCCCAGATTATGTAAAACTGTTTGATATTATCCACAAGGAAGTTTTACCTTGTGAAGAAACCTATATATACTTATGATTTTTGTAATAATAATCATCCTCATTCGTGGGAGAACAAGGATATGGAGTTCTGATACAAACTGGAGAAGAATTGATGTTTTGTCACAGCTTTAGCTTCTCAATATATCAACATTTTGTTTCATGTTTTGTATATCACTTTGCTTATGGTTTATGACTACTTTAGCTATCTAAATCAAATGCAAATGATATAATTTTATTACTGTTATCCATATCTTGTCTCTTCCAAATAGATAAAATACATAACGATTGTTAATTCAGTTTGTGAATGACAGGTTTATCTTCTTCATAAATTGAATTGTTATATATAAGACCTTGCATAACAGTTTTCCCTTATTGCAGGAATTTATAACCATAAGATTGTTATGATTTTCTTTTATGTCTTGTTTGTCCTGTAAATCACTTCAAGAAGAAGCACAGCCAATCGTTTACGAAAATCTTACGGACCAACCGGTGCGAGTGTTCTCCTCTGGCCAGCTTAGAAGTTATCACACACAGGGCAGACTTGGAGCGTTTCCAAGTCAATTAGTTTGTTGTTTACTGTTTTCATTAAGTAGTTTAACTCATATATATAATCGTAATTAGATTTATATTAGATTGTTTAATTTCAGTAAATATATTAGATCGTTTAATTTCAGTAATGTTTATTTCTTTTTCATAAAATATAAAAATCAAAAAGAGATTCTTGGCTGTCTTAGGGAAAAAAACACATGAGTTTTGCAGGTTTTAATTAAATCTATAGATTGTTTATAGTGTATATTCGTGAATAAGTAATACTGTAGCTGATAATTAGATAGTTGATTTGAGTTATTATAATAGTAATTAGTGGATTGTATATAATAGTTCGAATAGTTGTATTTAGTTTTAGTTTAATTAGTAGTTTGTTTTAATTAGATTAGTGTATTTGTTAGTTGTTAGTTAATTTATTTTATTTAATTTGTTTTATTAGTTTAATTAATTAGTTTTATTTATTTTTAGATTACTTAGCTCAGATCAATTCTCTCTTTGGTTTTCTTGAAAGACCTTAGAGCGGCCAACGGAGTCGTTAAACTCGTCAGGGTGGTCCATTCCAAACGACTTGGGTTATTTAGACAACCTCAGACCGGTTCCACTCTCCCAGTTGACGGACGGTCAATTTTGCTCGTCAACAAATGGCGCTAGAAGGAGGGCCAGAACTTAATTAATGGCACGAGGCGGTCGCAAGACTCCTCCCCCACCTAATCGCATACCTATAGTGACTAGAAGCCATTTACAAGATAACATCCCCCCTCAAACAGCAACTACTTCAACCGAAGATCCGCAGATCACAGTTGAACCATCAACCCCTAATCCTACAGGTGGTAATCCTCAAGAGATCATTTGTCAATCTCTTATCAGAACACATAGTGCCTTAGCAAGTCTTAGGCGACCAAACCGATCGTGGGTTCAACCTTTAGACTTCTCTGATATCAGAGAATAGCTAGGTAACATTGACCTCGCTGTGAATTCTCTAGATCCAAATTCAAATCCTGCTGCAAGAGGATCTGGGATACCTCCTTCACCACCTCCCTCACCTCCTTCCTCTTCTAGAGGATATTCCTCTTCTGACGAAGGCAAACCACCTTCTCAGCCTTCCACACCCAATTCCCCAATGGAAAATCAGAACAACCTTGCTAGACCTTGGTTGGACCAGGATGTTGTAGCTGTACCTGGAGCCCAACACCCTTTACCTAAGCATCCAGAGAAATGGATTCCTAAGTTTGATCCTGATTCAAAACAGATAGCCGAAGATCATATCAAAAAATTTATGTTAGCCATCAGACTCCGTAACGTTGAACATGAAGATGTTGTCTGTAGGTTGTTCCCTTACACCTTTGCGGGTAATGCGTCCACTTGGTACTTTGCCCAACAGCCCCATACCATAGTGTCTTGGGAAAAGTTTGAGTCATGTTTTTTGGAAAAATTCGGAGATGGCAAACCTCCGGAAGTCTTAGTCATGGATCTTTCAAGTTTAAAAATGAACTCAAAAGAAAAAGTTAAAGATTTTAATCAAAGATTTTTGAAACTTAAAAATAGAATCCCTGCAGACTCTATGCCTGGCGTTGAGAGTCTTGCAATATCTTACTACACTAAATATCTACATCAAAGTATAGCTATTTGGGTGAAAAGATCTAAAAAGGCCACGTTGTTAGAAGCCTTCGAGGAGGCCACTCAGATTGAAAAAGATATACTCAGTCTAAAGGAATCTTCTAGCAACGAAGCCGAGACTGTTTATTCTTCCAAGAAGAAGATTGAAATTCTTCCCAGACCTACACAAAACAAAACACAACCCGAAAACTCTGATTTGGAAAATTTAACCAAAGTTGTACAAAAATTATCTAATCAAGTTATAGATTTAAAAAGGTCGACTAAAGAAGCCTCTTCAAGTAAAGGACCCTATAAGCCTCCTTTCCAAAATCCTTTTCAAACCAACCAGCCTAACCCAAATCCCGAAGGCTTAAACCTAGAAATTTTGCAATGTGCTCTCCAGACAATTCTAGGAGCCCAGGATGACTTGATCCCTCCTGATATTCCTCAAGAGGAAATCGAGCAGGAAACAACTCAAGAAGAAGAGTCTTCTCCAAACATCTTTGGACACCTCTCGGATAGTATCTTCCAAGCTAACTTCGAGACTGTTCACCCTTACAACACTTGGATTAAGACAACAAACAAACCTCCTTCCGAGAACACTACAATTTCACTTCCAAAGCCATCTAAATCAGTAGAAATTAAACAAAGTAATGCTAGCCCTAAATTAGATTATGATGTTGTTGAAGATCTTAAAAAATTACGGGCTAACATTTCTATTTATGATTTGTTGAAATTTCCATTTTTGTTACAGAAGATGTTGCAAAATATTTCAGACAACGGCAAGAATGGTAATTCCAATGGTAACAAGGTTGTGCAAAGCAAAGTCCCGCAGAAGACTTCCACAAAAACTAATCCTGATCTTCAAGATAAAGGAAGCCTTCCTATAACTCCTGTAAGTAATGTAAATAATGTAAATAACGCAAGTAATGTAGATAAAGTAGCATTAGAAAACGTGAGTAAGAAACCATAAGTTACTACTCTAAATACTCGCAAGAATGTACCTCCTTTTCTTTTAACTTTCGAAATATTCAACATAAATGTGCATAATTGTATGGTTGACTCAGGAGCATCATCAAATGTGATGCCCTGGTTAGTCTTCCAAAATATTAACGCCGAAGTCGAGCCATCTTCTTTGAAAATCATACAACTTGATCGAACAGATGTTAAAGTTATTGGCGAACTGAAAAAATGTATTGATTAGATTATCGTCTAACCCAAAAGTTCATCAGGTTATTGATATAATTGTGGTAGATATTCGAGAAGTGTATGGTCTGTTTTTGAGCAGGGACTGGTCGGAGCAGCTACATGGTTACTTCGCAATGGACTGGTCTCACTTATGGCTTCCAGAAAATGGTAAGCCCAATAAGATCAGGGTGAATCGTGAGAGTTACCTCAAGTTCATGGTAACAGAGTTGAATGACCCAAATGAACCATACATACCTCCTGCTGATGCACCTGAAGTCCAAATGATGGACACCTACTTTGGAAATTTCATGGCTGAAGTCTCACCTATCAACAATCCGCAACAGTAGTCCGAGATCCTAACATGTACGCAACTAACAACTTCTATCCAACAATCCGGTGAACTCGATGGAAATCAAATTTGGTCTCTATATTTCGACGGTTCCAAGTCTAAAGAAGGAGCTGGTGCAGGCTGCATCATCATCGATCCTGTAGGTAACAAAACATTATTGGCTTGTAGGCTAGAATTTGAATGTACTAACAATATTGCAGAATATGAGGCTTTACAGCAAGGTCTCAGAAAAGCCTTGGACATGCACATTCAAAATCTAGTTGTATTCGGCGACTCTGAGATAGTGGTTAGGCAGGTGAGAGATTCTATACAATGTCTTTCCCCGCATCTCAAATGTTACCAGTCTGAGGTATGGAATTTAATGAACAAATTTTCTGCTTTTAATATAAATTACATTCCTAGATCAAATAATGCTGAAGCAGATCTTCTAGCTAATGTTTCCTCTAAACTTCTTCCTGCAGAAGGCTTATCCCCAAACGCATTCTCCGTGGAGCTATTGTTTCGACCATCTGTTCCAGACAATATCACAAACTGGAGAGTATTTGATGATGATCAGCAAATCATTAACTTTATGCACATGGAATAAACCTTCCAAGGCGCTATGATAGATGAAAAAACGCATGACGACAATTCGCATGACTTTACGGTAATACCTAATCCGAAATATCCTGAAGCTCTATCGGACATGGTAAATTTCATACCCAAATCTGTTGTTAGACTAGAAAAGTTTTATGATTTTGAAGAGAAATTTAAAAAGACAGTCAATTGAAAAACCAACAGTTCCTCATTGTCTTATGAAAAAGTCAATTTAGGGACTAATGAAAATCCTCAGTGTATCAACTTAGGCTTGGGATGTTCTAGACAAGAAAAAGCTGCTTTTGTTAAATTATTCAAAGAATTCAAGGATGTCTTTTCATGGACTTATGATGATCTTAAGACATTCGATCCTAACATTATACAACATGTTATTCCAATGAAACCCCAAACTTTACCCTTCCAACAGAAATTGAGGAAAATGCATCCTAAACTAGAATCGACCGTACAAAAAGAATTGAATAAACTCCTAAGTGATAAAATAATTTTTCCTGTTAGACACACTCAATGGGTATCCAACCTCATCCCAGTACAAAAGAAAAATGGAGAAATTCGACTTTGTGTCGATTTCTGAAACCTCAACAAAGCGTCTGATAAAGATAATTATCCTGTCCCTCCCATGGAACAGATTCTTCAACAAGTATCTGGTTCTGAGAGGCTATCCTTACTAGATGGTTTCCCTGGATACAACCAAGTCTTGATGTCTCTGTCAGACCAATTAAAAACTACCTTCCGTACCCCGTGGGGCACTTATGCTTATCGCAAAATGCCCTTTGGATTGATTAATGCTGGTGCTACCTTTCAGAGAGCAATGGACATTGCTTTTAGAGGATTAATAAATCACTCTGTAGTAGTCTACTTAGATGATGTGACCGTTTATTCTAAAAACAAAGAAGATCATCTAGCTCACTTACGAGCCGTTCTGCTACGATGTCGTAAATACGACATCTCCTTGAATCCCAAGAAGTCCATCTTCGCAGTAGAACAGGGTAAACTACTAGGATTCATTGTGTCTAGTGATGGAATGATTATTGACCCTGAGAGGACCCAAGTCATCGCTAAACTTCCTCCACCTACCTCCAAAAAATCCATGCAGTCCTTCCTAGGCCAGATCAATTTCGTGAGAAGATTTGTCCCCAGTTTCTCCGAAATGGTCAAGCCTCTCCAGAATCTGATTAAGAAAGACACCCAATATCACTGGGGACCCATAGAAAACCAAGATTTTAACGATATAAATAAGGCCATAATAGACGCTCCATCTCTCATGAGCCCTGATTTCTCTCAAGACTTTACACTCTATACTTTTGCCTCTGATCGTTCCTATGCTGCGGTCCTAACTCAGAAGAATGCCGAGAACAACGAAGTACCCATCGCCTTTATAAGCTCTACTTTCAAAGGTGTCGAACTTAACTACCCAGCGGTCGATCGGCAAGCCTACGCTGTCTTCAAGGCAGTTAATCATTTTCGGTCATATATTTTGAAGTCAAGGACGAAGGTTATTGTCCCCTACCCTGCTGTTAGGAACTTGTTAGTGCAAAAGGAGTTAGGAGAGAAAAGAGCCAACTGGGTCACCTCTTTGCAGGAGTATGACTTAGATATCACCTCAGCACAGATTGTGAGAGGCCAAGGATTGTGTAAGTTGGTTGTCAATTCAGAAACCAAACAGCAAGAAGATAGCGATACGTCAGACCTAGAACAACACGATCAGAATTTGATTTGTTTCGCACAAAGCCTCGTAAGTCCTTGGTACGACGATATTAGACACTGTCTTGAACATGGATCAACACCCCATCACCTTGACCCAGCCAAAAGAAGAGCATTGATACTAAGGTCTGCCTTCTTTCATCTAGTTAATGGTATACAGTTTCATCAGAATTTTGATGGCGTACTGATGCGTTGTCTTGAAAAGGACGAAGCAGAAAGAGTCTTGCTTGAGTTGCATGCAGGAGAAGCTGGTGGTCACTTTAGTGGCAACACCACTGCTCATAAGGTTTTAAGAGTCGGTTATTACTGGCCGATGCTTTTTAGAGACGCCCATGCCTTGTGCCGTAAATGTATCATTTTTCAGAAAGCATCAGGGCGGTTGCAAAAACCAGCCTTCCCCTTGCAACCTGTCACAGTCGATTCTCCTTTCCAGCAATGGGGCCTTGATATCATTGGTCCTATTAACCCTCCATCCTCACAAAAACACAAGTATATTGTGACAGCCACTGATTACTTTACTCGATGGACTGAAGCCGCCGCGCTAAGAACTGTTAACACAAGTCAGGTGATCGCTTTTCTAAACTCGAATATCATCACTCGTTTTGGTATCCCTGATTGTCTAGTCTTTGATAACGCTTCATACTTTTCTTCTCTTGAGAAGAGTGAGTTTGCCTTAGAGAAAGGAATAAAGTTGAAGTATTCTGCTAGTTACTACCCCTAGGGTAACGGCTTAGCAGAATCAACCAACAAGAACTTGATTAAGATTATCAAGAGAACCGTGGCTGAAAATCACAAGAACTAGCACAACGCACTGTTGAATGCGCTGTGGGCTGATAGGGTAACACCCAAAGTTGCTGTAGGTAACTCCCCCTTTTTTCTTGTTTATGGCAGAGAAGCCATTCTGCCACCTCACATTCTTCTTCCTTCGCTTCAATTGTCACAAAAAGTTCAAGAAGAAGATTGTCCCCCTTTAGAAAGCCATATTAACACTTTGATGAAGTTAGAAGAAGTAAGAACCCAAGCTAAGCGTAAACTAGACCAACATCAACAACTGATTAAAAGATGGTTCGATTCTAACTCTGCTTCTGATAGGAATTTTGAAGAAGGTGATCTCGTCTTAAAGTGGGATAAACCACATGAAGGGAAGGGTGAACACACCAAGTTTCAAAATTTGTGGCTTGGGCCATTTTTGATTGTTGAAAAGTTGGGTCCTAGTTCCTTTCGATTGTAGAATCTGAAGGGCAGCTTGACACCTACCCGGTGAATGGCCAAGCCCTGAAAAGATACTTCGCTTGATTTCTGCCCTTGTATATTATGTAAATATTTCTTTTGTTTGCATTCTTTTTGTTTGTTTCTTGTTTTGATTTTGATTTGATTGAATCAGTTTTGTGTGTTTTATAAAACGTATGCATGCCTGTACACTGAGCCATTCAGACAAAGACCATGGGAAAATCTCTTCGCTGAAATAACTTCTGAAAGACTGTACGAACATCAGTGATATATGTCTAAAAATGATATTCATGATTGGAAAATTTTGTTTGAAAGAAGTTTACTAATTACAATATCTGAGTGAAGTTTGTCATGATCATTTTTATCTTTTTACGCTATCCCTTTTCCGTAAATGAATGACTCAAAAGGATGTCTCCCCGTCATAGCAAGTTGTTTTAGAAATAAAACATTTTTGGAGCTGAATAAAGGACAGTACTAAAAAATTCTGATGAGGTCTAAAAAAATATGATAAGCTATCAAGATTTTTCAGCGTCACCCCGCTCAGCTATCCACAAAAGGAAAACAAAATAAAAATATTAATAACAGCCGTAAGAAGTGTTTGTAAACCCGCCGGGATACTGAACAGGTCCGCTGGCAGCGGGTAAATGCAAGCATGGCGCCAAGACAACTTCGCCGAGGTACTGAACAAGCCTGCTGGCAGTGAAGCAATGTCGGGTAAATGAAAATCTGTAAAATTATAAGAAACCTCTTTTAAAAGTCCTTTATTCTGATCTAGAGATTCTTGACAGGATACAGACGTCTGAGTGGGTTAAATGGCAACCCTGTCGAGGCTATGGGCGCCTGCTGGCAGCAGTGGCCATGCCAAAAGTATTGAAGATTTTATCATAAAAATCATGACTCGTTGATCTTAAGACTATTATTGGTTTACGTCTTTTAAAACATCGTTGAAAAAGATAGTAAATAATGATGTTTGTACGATTTTCTGGTTGTTGTTTTTAAGTCGAAATTTTCTTTGCTGTCCTCATCTGAATTTGTTTCTTTCGACAGAGATAACTGCTTCTCCCAGTATGTCGCCATTGTTGGCAACCAATTCAATTTTTTCAATTGCCATATAAGCTGCCTACACCTTTTGTCTTCTGAACGTTAAGTCATCATCGCATTTTGCAAGAAGACATTCTTTTTATTTCATGCAACAATTGTAATTTGGTTTCGATTTAGTTTTCACGACTGAAAGCATGAAAACTCCTCCATCACTATGTGGACTGTCGTGATCTTCTCATTGATATTCTGAAAAGCACTTACCTTTGGTTTGCTATTAAGTGGCTGGGATGATTTTCAAACTATGTCCATTTACCTACTTTTACTTTGATTGCGCATTTTGATTTTATTTGATTAATAAGCCATTGAGCATGCAAATTTATTGGTTACATTTGGTTCTATAAGGGTCATGGTTGATTTTGGTTTTATATGATATGATCCTTATTGTTATGAGCTCTTGACTTATCAATTTTATGATATCTTTTGTTACAATATTTTAAAAACTTCGAATCAAAACATTTGACTATGCAACAAGCGCATTGGTAATATTATGAGTTTCATGGAAATAGCTTGAAGTTATGCAATGGTGCGTTGGTTAACTTTGGGTTTTGGTTTAATGGTTTTAAGTTATGCAATGAATCATTGATATAATATATGGTCTTGGTATGGCAAGTTGATACAATTATCCACCGCCCAAATTGTCGGGTTGGCCTATTCATATGGTTTAAACGATATTATGGTGGATGGAACAACATTGTACTGTGCCATTATTATCCTGCATGGCGGTGATAATCCCACCACCTTCGCACACATACATTTAATTCATTCCCCTTTGAGCACTTGTAGCTGTTAGCCGTAATGATTTTCGCATCTGTGTATTTCATTGTTCCATCTAAACCCTACTATGCACCCAAACCATGGCTCCAGTCGTAAGGGCCGAGCCCAACGGTTTCCAAGCATTGCTCATGTTCGATGGCGCTTATAGAGACCTGGAGAAATTTGGATGGCTCCCGTTCATACGAAGATTCGATTGTTATAACCCTAACGTGGCTCGACAATTTGCGTTAACCTTCGATGGCTACAGAGCCAAGGTTGGGGATGTGAAGCTGGAAATTGATGATCAATTTCTTAGTTTGGCTACCAGTCTGCCTGCTACTGGACAGAAGTGGTCGAAAAATTGCAAAGTGAAAGATGTCCCATGGACATTGTTCTTCTGATCTCGGATGGTGAACTCCTGTGACAAAGGATTGCCCGCAAATATGCTAAAGCAGCGTCGGCATGACTTGCTAATGATAACCAAGCAATTCATTACTTGCGAGGGCAGGTATGGGTTCGTTTTCTTGTTTCACCTTCGTCTATTGATGGTTTTTACAGGCTATGAGCTTAATATGCCTCACTACCTGCATAGGAGTCTGTTTAAGATGGCTAAAAGGTACAAATGCAACCAGGTCGATACCAGCCTCTTCCATTTTGGGTTAATTAAAATGCTTATGGTTTATGAGTTGGGGTTACGTCGTGACTGTTGGAGTGATTTTCTCAGTCGTAATGGCTTTGAAGACTCAATCCCACCACAAGTTGATAAACCTATGGTAACCGAAGGCAAGTCAGTACCACCTGTGCCTTATAGTGCTCTCTGACCCAAACCCCTACTCGATTCACCTATGGACCTACCCAATTATGTGACCCAACATGTGGAAATTGCTAAACCCGTAGCCAAAAATCCTAAAGCTAAAACTAGTGCAAATTCTAAAGGCAAGAAAAATACCTGGTTAATCTATCGCATGGCAAGAAATAAACCCAAAATTACTGTTAATCCTGAGCCTATCATGGTAAGTGAAGATTCTGATTCAGAGATTGAACGCTACCTAGCAAGTGAATATCCCTATTCTGAAGGCATGTGTGACAAACCTTCATACGACTTTGTCAAAAACCTACCACCTTGTTTGCGGGATGATCCCAATTTTCTAGGCATTGAAATGCCTCGTGGAACCCTCAGTGACTCGTCGAAACCCTCTCCTACTCAACCAGCTGCACCACCATCCAATCAGTGTGGCTTATGGTTGGAAAAATACTACCTAGATGTGCCGATGTTGCAATCCATAATTCATGCTCTAGAGGATCAAGTGGCAAAACTCACCAGTCGTAATGCAAAGGTGCAACCCACTGACAAGAAACAACGAACAACAGGTTCAATTATGTTTAAGAATGTCGAGTCAGCTACAACAATCGTCAATTCAAAGTTGGCATAACCCGAGCAACCTCGCTGGTATGACTTTCACCCATTTATATGTGACACACTCATAAGCTCTGTTTACAGTGTGGATTGGTGTTGACACATAAGCATGCATTGCTGTATATAATTTTGTTTTGATAAATCAAATTTCGTTATCGTTTTTGTTTTGATTTGATCCTATTAATCATAATGTGGATTTTATTGTTTTAAATTGGTTGCAATTGAATGTTCTGTTGCATCTATTATAGCCACAAACTGTTTTGCATTTCAAATTTTGAAACACGATCTATGTTTTGATCCGAATTGGTTATGATGCACATGATGGGTAAATGATGGTTATCTGTTACAATTTTATTTACATATGACTTTGACCAGCTCGGATACGGTTTGGATTATGTTTAAAAAAGGTTTTGTTTTATATTTACCCAAATTGTGAATTGATACAAATCGTAACAGTCATGCAAGTCCCAGCCAGTTAATTCGTTGTGGCCCGTCGACCCTGTTCTCTTTTATGGAAATGACAATGGATATTCGGTTACGAATGGATTTGTAAAATGGAAATGATCATGCCCAAGATGACGAGTTGTTCTATATTTGATTCAAACCCGATTTTATTTGATAGCTACCCAGCTTATGGTTATCAATGTTGTTCAATTTTGACTGTGTAACGCCCAGCGATCTAAATCTATGGAAAATATGGTTAATACTGTTATGCACTTTTCATTTTGACTGTATCGTAATAGCCTTTCTATATTGGTTTTTTATTGAAACAAGAGGAATCTTATGCATATCGTTACAGCAGTATCAAATCGATGTTGACCATGGTGGATTATGAGTTTGTTGGATTAAATTATGGTTGTGATTGTATTCGATTACATCAAATCTCATATGATATGATTCACCATTCATTTCATTTAACATGAAACAGTTTGATTGCTATATGACCTAGTTTTATGGTAACTGAAAACAGATCATTCTTTACTCTGTTTCGATTGCATTCATTTTGATATTGTTTAATTTGAATGATAATTTCAATTGAATCATTAGTAATTTGTTTTTTGATGATTATTAAAAGATTATTGGATTTGATTTCATTTGATTGCTATCTGGTCCTGTATGCTATTTTTGACTAGCTACAGAATCAAAAGATTCTGTAGCTAAGTCTGTGGAATAATTTTTTTATTGTTTTCTTAATGAAATATATTTCTAATTGGATATTTGTGTTCTATTGCAGGTAAATTCGAATTGGCAGTATATATGATGAGCAGTTGGGGGATATTTCAAATATTTCATTTGCACTTTAGTTGCTTAGTTTAGAAGATTTTGGGGATTTTTCCCAGATTATGTAAAACTGTTTGATATTATCCACAAGGAAGTTTTACCTTGTGAAGAAACCTATATATACTTATGATTTTTGTAATAATCATCATCCTCATTTGTGGGAGAACAAGGATATGGAGTTCTGATACAGACTGGAGGAGAATTGATGTTTTGTCACATCTTTAGCTTCTCAATATATCAACATTTTGTTTCATGTTTTGTATATCACTTTGCTTATGGTTTATGACTACTTTATCTATCTAAATCAAATGAAAATGATATAATTTTATTACTGTTATCCATATCTTGTCTCTTCCAAATAGATAAAAGACATAACGATTGTTAATTCAGTTTGTGAATGACAGGTTTATCTTCTTCATAAATTGAATTGTTATATATAAGTCCTTGCATAACAGGTTTCCCTTATTGCAGGAATTTATAACCATAAGATTGTTATGATTTTCTTTTATGTCTTGTTTGTCTTGTAAATCACTTCAATAAGTAGCACAACCAACCGTTTACGAAAAGATTACGGACCAACCGGTGCGAGTGTTCTCCTCCGACCAGCTTAGAAGTTATCACACACAGGGCAAACTTGGAGCGTTTCCAGGTCAATTAGTTTGTTGTTTACTATTTTCATTAAGTAGTTTAACTCATATATATAATCGTAATTAGATTTATATTAGATTGTTTAATTTCAGTAAATATATTAGATCGTTTAATTTTAGTAATGTTTATTTCGTTTTCATAAAATATAAAAATCAAAAAGAGATTCTTGGTTGTCTTAGGGCAGAAAACACATGAGTTTTGCAGGTTTTAATTAAATCTATAGATTGTTTATAGTGTATATTTGTGAATAAGTAATACTATAGCTGATAATTAGATAGTTGATTTGAGTTATTATAATAGTAATTAGTGGATTGTATATAATAGTTCGAATAGTTGTATTTAGTTTTAGTTTAATTAGTTGTTTGTTTTAATTAGATTAGTGTATTAGTTAGTTTTTAGTTAATTTCTTTTATTTAATTTGTTTTATTAGTTTAATTAATTAGTTTTAGTTTCTTTTAGATTACTTAGCTCAGATCAATTCTCTCTTTGGTTTTCTTGAAAGA
>ML790918.1:127311-144188 GCA_009831015.1 Picea engelmannii | reverse complement strand
GAATATATGAATCTAATGGAATCGTGAAGAAAAGTGTACCAACATAACATGGGGGCCCTTCCACGCTTGCAAGCACACTTGAAAAAAACAACTTCAAATGATGAAAATACTAAATCATAACACCATGAATGATATATCAAAGTTTGGAAATTAGTTATATCAAAACAGAGTTCTGAAGCTCGTACACAGTCTCCTGTCTTTTCTTTGCATTACTAACATATCATATCGTCCTATTACATGTTTCTATTACCTATTTATCACAAAATTACAAAATGAGGCTATTTTCGTTCCATAAAAACCTAACTAATCCCCAAACCAAGTTGAATTAGTTTGAATCCCTAAGAATAAGCAAAATATCAAGCCTACTCATTTATGATTCAGATTTTTCTGCTAGACTAGCTGGGTTTCACCAGCGTTGACCAAATATTTAGGAACTTCGAATCTGAGGCTGGATAGATTTTTCACCATCTGTGTACATTCCAGATCAAGCCCATGTCATTCATTTTGGTCTACCTATTATGCCACATGTCAGAACATAAAGTATTTACAGGAAGTTACCACATCTGTAATTTTTTTGAAAATTTCAATTTTTAACACAAAAATTCCATAAATCGATTTTAATGTAGAAATAACAATCATGATACTATATTAATAAATTTCAATAAAATATGAGGGATTTATGGAGGTTTAGTGAAGAAAATGGTGGATAATGATGGGATTTTAGGACAAAAGATAGGCCAAAGAATGAAACCAACAACGTGTAAAATGGAAGAGAGCATGATGGGTCAGTTCAGTGGTTGGTTTGTATATTTGTGGAATTATGGGAAAGTTGCTAAGTATGGAATAGGGAAACGATCGATCAGACTTGTTTTTAGAATCGAGGATTGAAGTTTTCGTGAACGAACCAACCAAACTACATGACATGTTGTTGAAGTTCCTACCACATACTCTTCTTCTGATGAATAAATTGTGACAATGGGTTGTTTCTTAGAATCCCATGAAATCAAGCCCGTACAAAACAAAAATGCATACCCAGAAGCAATTTTTGTATCCTCAATTCTACCTATAAAATCACTACCTGTATATCCAACAAGTGAATCATTTTCTGAAGTAGAATACCAAATTTCATAATCTGTCATACCTGCAATATATCTCAAAATTCGTTTTCCAACTTTCCAATGAGAGATTTTGGGATTCTCCATAAATCTATAAATTAAGTTTACTGCATACATAATATATGTCCGAGTAGTTATAAGATACATGAGGCTTCCTACAATCTTCTTATACAGAGTATAATAAATTTATCTTCCTTCGTTGTTTTTGCTTAATTTCGTACTTATTGCAATTGGTGTATCTACTCGATTGCATTTGTTCATTTTGAACCTTTTCAGATTGATCAACTTCAATCCCAGAGAATATTTCATGAGACCAATATTAGACATTTCAAATTCACATTGCATGGCTTCATTGAATTCATTCAACAACAAATTTCTTGTATAAATCATGTCATCAACATAGAGACAAACTATCAAAATATTACCTCTCTGGTCTCTTTTGGTGTAAAGTGTAGGTTCATTATTGCTCCTGTTGAACCCATTGTTGAGAAAATAAGTATCAATCCTATTGTACCAACCTCTTGGAACTTTCTTCAAACTATACAATGCTTTCTTCAATATGTACACTTTGTACTCTTTACCTCTGATCTGAAATCCCGATGGTTGATCCACATAAAATTATTCCTTTAAAAAACCATTTAGAAGGGTTTATTTAACGTCCATTTGATAGACTAGCCATTTGTTTTGAGCTGCAACTGCCAAAATTGCTCAAACAATACCCAAACATGCTACTGGAGAAAAAATTTCTCCATAGTCAATACCGGGTTGTTGAGGAAACCCTTTTGCTAGAAGTCGTGCCTTGTGCTTCTCTACTTTTCCTTTCTCATTGAATTTTGTCTTATATACCCATTTAAATCCAATGGTGTTTTTCCTTGTGGGAAGATCCACAAGATCCCATGTGTTGTTTCTTTCAATTGCCTTAACTTCTTTGTTCATTGCATCAACCCATTTTTCTTCCTTGACTGCTTCTTCAAAGTATATTGGTTGATAGGATAACAAAGAAAAGTGTGCTTTTTGATCCATGTCATCATTCTACCCATAAATGTTTCTCAAAATTCTTGTTCTTTGGTTCCTTAAATTTGATATACTGGGATCTGAATCATTATTAGATGATGAAGAAGAACTATGCTCTGTTTGTTCTCCTTGAACCTGTACTTGCAATATTGGAAGTCTTGCTGGAGAAGATTGTTGTCCTATAGCTTCCACGTGCTTATCTTCCTATATAGAAGGAATTTTTTCTACAAGTATTTCACTTGTTTGGTTATCCCAAGATTTATCTTCTTAGAATTTCACATCTCTTATTACTATCAACTTCTTGGTAATATGATTATACAACCTATATTCTTTAGAATGTTCACTGTATCCCACAAATATACATTTTTCACTTCTATCATCAAGGTTTCTCCTCATCTCTTCAAGAACATGAGCATAAGCTACACAATCAAAAACTTTAAAATGAGAAACACTAGATTTCATACCACTCCAAGCTTCTTGGGGAACTTGATCTCTCATGTTGTTGGTTGGTGACAGATTTAAAATATAGATTGACCATGCCACTACTTCACCCCAATATTCATTTGAAAAATTCATCGCCTTTAACATACTTCTGGACATATTCATTATTGTCAGATTCTTCCTTTCAGCTACTACATTTTGTTGTGGAATGTATCTTGTGGTAAATTGTCTCTTGATTCCATGTTTCCTACAATATATAGAAAATTATTTGGAGTCAAGCTCACCTCCTCGATCTTATATGAGTACTTTGATGTACTTCCCACTATGTTTCTCTATCAAAGATTTAAATTCTTTGAATTTTTCAAATGTCTTTGATTTCTGCTTGAGAAAATAAACCCATGCTTTCCTGCCAAAATCATCAATGAATGTTAGAAAATAAAAGTTGCCTCCTATTGAAAGAGTTTACATTAGACCACAAAGGTTTGTATGCACTAGTTCAAGGTGTTCTTTTTCTCTATAGGAAGCATTGGGAAAACTGTCACTTTCGTGTTTAGCCAAAACACAACTCTCACAAGAGTTTTTCTATTAATTTATAATAGACAAACATTTGACCGTGGACTTCTTTTGTAAAAGACTAAGACTACTAAATGGTAAGTCAACATATCTAAGATGTGACAACCAAGTCTCATCTGAGATTGGTACATTTTGGGCATATAACTGTGACAAACTTACATTTCTCAATATGAAATGGAACATTGTATTTTTGGTCATTTGTATTGTGGCTATAATTTTCTTACTTGGTGTTTTGTTTAAGACTGTACACTTGGAACCTTAAAAAATGACCTTATTAACCATGTTCATTCATCTGGCCTACACTCATTAAATTATTTCTAATACCAAGTACATAATAAACATCATGAATGTCCTTCTTTTCAACTTAGTTAATACACAAATTATACCCTTTCCTGCAACTTTCTTTTGATAATCATCTCCCAATTTAATTTGAGATGTGATAGAGCTATCTAAACTAGAAAAAAGATATTTCTTACCTATCATATGATTGCTACAACCACTATCCAACAACCATAGATCATGAATATTTCTTTCTTCTTCTGTAACTTGGCATGAGAAGAACATTGATTCATATGTTCCTTCTTCAGCGTTGGTAAAATTTTATTTTCCTCTATTTGGATCTGCTTGTTTCTTTCTACATTCACTTTCATAATGACCAATTTTTGTGCAATAATAGCACTGGATCCTTCATTTGTCCATCCATCTTGAGTGACTAAAATTTCTTCTTCTCCCCCTTTGGTTTTAATATTTCCTATGTGGATGTTCTGAGTGTTCAGTAAGTTCTGAACATTCTAATGTTTCTCTCTCTTATGTTTGAGAGAGACCTATTCCTCATCTACCTCTACTTATATTCCCTCGACCTCTGCCTTTGATTATGGAGGCCTGAGATTGAAATGCATTCTCCAAATATTCATTATTTCGACTAAACATACTTTCATGGGTTAACAAAGATCCCATGAGTTCTTCAACTGTCAATTGTGCCAGGTCTTTCGAATATTCTATGACAACCAAGACCATATTAAACTTATAAGGAAGGATTCGAAGTACCTTCTCAATGACCTTATTCTCTTGGATGCATTCTCCATGGGTGTGTAGCTGATTCACAATGCTCGTGACATGGGTCATAAAATGAACCACATAATTGGAATCCTTCATTTGAAGACTATCAAAAATCTTCATGAGTGTTTGCAACTTTGCATTTTTTATTTTTTCAGTCCCCAGATAGGATATTTCAAGAGTATCCAATGCATATTTGGCATAGTATGTCGTTGCGAGTTTGGGGAAAATATATTCATCTAAACCTTGTTGTATGATCCATAGGGATTTGGTATCCTTCTTACTGATTTCTCTGAGGTCATTTCTATGCACATTTTTCATTGCTTGTAGATCAGTCAGATATGGTTTTGTGAACCCATTAACTACTACTTCCCAACAATCTTCAGATTGGAGAATTTTTTTCATTTTTATAGACCAAACATCATAATTTTTACCTGTTAAAATCAATCCTGTTGACAATGCCTGGTTTTTGTGAGACACCATGAATCTACTGTTGACATTCGACTCCTACTTTCTAACTTAGATCTTGACCAAAAAACCTTTTCTTCTGTCGAAACAAACAAAACCAATTACTTTTCTCATCCTCGTCGCTTCCTGTCCACATCCTTCGGGCGACTGGTCACATAAATTTTAATTTCGCAAGTTTCGGGACCTGGTCACTCCATGTCCTCTCTCTACGAGAGACCTCCTTCTCCTAGGCACTCTATGTACACAGGCAGGAGGCGACCGCCTTCAAAAACGTGATTTTTTGAAGGGTTTTTCCTCAAAGATTTGCACCAGAACGACCTTTAAAAGGATCCTCTTCATGTTGTGGCTCAACCAAACTTGAAAATGCTCTCCAACAACCTGCAAATTTGTCTCATATCTTCGAAGAGTCTTAGTCCTACTCTGATACCATTTTCAAGCTCAAGAAAAGGAAACCATGAGAAGAACAAACATAAACACACAAAGAAACTATGGAGCTATTGAGCTCTTCTTCACATTCACATAAAACTAAAATTACAAAATACATGATAAGATATAACTCTCTAGAACACTCCATCCTTCACCTACCTAATAAATGCAACCTTGTTTCTCTTGTCTATGCATTTAATATGCCGATCCTCTATCACATTTGGTAAAACAACGGAGGAATAACTCCATTTAACATAATCAAATTCATTAATCTCAAGGACGCTATCCCAAGGTTCCTCGCAATGATTGTCCCTCCTCCTATGTATAATTTGTCATGTTCTTTTTAATAGCTAATAATATATATAGTTTTTGCATCCACAATGATAATCCCCACACAATATAGACAATAGAGAGGACAAGTTTTATGTTAAGATTTGTATAAATGACTATGGTCTATTTTTTGATAAATTCAGAGCAATGGTTTTTCTGCTTGGATGGACACAACACCTATAATTTTTTCCATCTTATACTAATATAAAATAATTAGTTGACCAATTTTTTTTTCAAATTACTAAAATATCAATAATATCGTCACAAATAAATACAATTTATTATTTGTATTAAAAAAAGTATGTACTTGATTTGATTTAGGATAATAAAGAACAAAGAGAAAACCCTAAATTCAAGGCTTAGTTGTTATGTATTAAATGGAAAAATGAAATACTCAATTTTCATCATCATAATAAAATAAAATTAGGTGTATTAAATCGAAAAATGAAATATTCAATTTTCATCTTTCATAATAAAATAAATTTAGGGGAAAACAATGAACTGATCAATTTTTTCTACAAATATTTTTTGTATTAAAAAAATTAAACTTTAGTGAGTTTAAAATAAAAAAAATCTAAAATTAATAATCCATAAAATTAACAAATTAATTACAAAACTCAAAATACAAACATCCGAATAATCATTTATAATAAAGCTTCAACTAAATACAGCTTCAACTAAATATTTAATCTTATACTTTAAAATCTTCTTATATCCGAAGGGAACTATCACCAAATGCAACTCAATTTAATGATTACGGGAACTATTTGACAGAGGAATGAGACCAAATGAAGCATCATACATCTTCTTTGTTAAATAACACTGTCTCGAAAAACATTTAATGATTAAATAAGTGTACGTCTTCTTTCCGTTTTATGGTTAGTTTAGCATCCACAATTTTTGGAACATATTTTTATTTCTGCCTCTATTAATAGCCAGAAACAAACTGATTTTTTATTTTTCTTCTTTTAATAAGTCGAAACAGATTAATGGATGGACATATAAAAATGATTTTGTTACTAAATTATTTTAATAGTAAGAATAAAATTTGGTTGAAATGTGAGTCGAAATCATAACTTTATCGATATAAGTGTTTTTTTTCTTTCGTTGTGCAAAGTTTTTGGCTGTTTATTAATCTTAGGAATATTCTTTCAAGATTTTTGATTCCATAACGATGCTAAAAACGTTTCTCTTAAAACATACACTCTCACATCATTATATTTTTGACTTAACAAAATAGAAATGACTCTTCATTAATAATGCTAGGAATATTCTTCTAAAACAGACACTTTAAAATCATTAGAATGTTGACTTCATTAAAATAGAGATATCCTTTGATTTATACAATAAATATTATTTTTTATTTATTTTAAAAAATAAGTATGAAACACATAAATATTATTTTAAAAAATAAGTATGAAAAAAAAAATGCATTGAATAATACAGATTCCACATCATCCTTTATCATCAAAATAATACAGATTCCACATCATCCTTTATCATCAAATACGATGTGAAATCTAACCAAAAACCTCTTTAACTTATATATTTGTATCTTTGCATTGTAATCCAATTACAAATTTGACAAAATAAATATTAAATTACAAATGTTTTTCCATGTGTATCTTTGCATTGTAATCCAATTACAAATTTGACAAAATAAATATTAAATTACAAATGTTTTTCTATCATACAACGTTGCAAATTATATATAAATAAATAAATTTAAAAATAATTCACTTCATAAAATATCTATTCAAATTTAAATGAAATTTATAAAAAAAATTACTTTACTTTATCTACTTAGTATGAATGTTTTAATAACTTCTTCTTCTTTTTTTAATTTGTTTTAATAGAAAAAAAATGTATTTTTTTTATAGGAATGTAAGGTATAATCATTAGGTGCATACTCTAATAGAAACATAAAAATAATGAGGTGGAGACCTTGACTAAAGACTATATCAACAAAATATTAGATGAGAGACAAAATCGTATACACTAAAATGACAACGAAGAGATTATACTAGACATGTGATATTAATCAATTACAAACACAAGAGAGAAAACATAGAACTATACAATAGCTTGGATTTATAAATAAGATAGTACTTGATATTGTTTGGAGATCAAGTCTCCATCTGATACAAAAATTTCAAAAAGCAGAAGTAATGCTTCTTTGGAAAGAGCATTAACATCAATATTTAGAACCCTTGGAATATGAGTAAATGAGATGTGATGAAATAATGCAACTATCTTTCATAATTGGTTTTCCATTTATTGGAGACACGAGTTAGTAATAAGATTTTCCCAATTCATACAGTCAATAACCAACTTTGAGTCCCCAAAGACTTGTAGGTAAAACACACTCATGTGCACATGAATTTTGAGGAGAAAAAATGGGGCTTTGAACTCACCCATGTCAATGGTACTTTGACTCAGATTTAACTTAAGTTTTACTAAATGGGACTCAGAGATATGAAGAATGAAACCCAAACCCAAGGAGTGCCTCATACCTTGGGATGCCCCATCAAAGAAAACCCATGTGGCTACCTTCTTTATCGCCACTTCATTATGCACTCGAGATTGTTTCAACTTCGAAGAATACTTGTAGCTACTAAGAAGTGAACTTGATTGTTGTGATACCCTGATTTTGGGATATCACTTATCTTCGAAAAGACTGGAATTCCTTTCTATCAAAATCCCTCTTGTGACCAGAATGTTAAACACCCTGTACATTTTTAAATCAGGCTGAGAGAAGTACTCATGAAATAAATTTGAAATGGAGAACTTATCCCATAAATGAACAATCCCTAAATATCCCCCAATTTCCATCCACACTTGATATGATAATGAACAATATGGGAAGATGTGTTCATTGAATTCATTATGCCTCTTGTAGAGAAACATAAACCCCACCCATGTTTGTCTCTTAATTGTAGTTTGTCTTGGGTCAGGACCTTCCCCTTTAACATCGACCAGAAGAATAGTAAAACTTTCAAAGGAACCCTAATATTCCACAGTTTTGTTAACCACCAAACATGGATATTATCTCCCAAATCCTTCAATGCCAGACAACTAGGCTTGATTGTATACTATCCTCCTACATTATTTAAATAATAAACAACCTTGGACCTTCTAAATTGGAAAAATGAACATGAGATTTATACAGTTCAATTGTGAATATTGTCAATTGGTAATTCCATCTCACATCCAAATTAAGGTTAACATCTAAGAGCCACCCCTGATCCCATATACACATGTGAGCTACATCATTGATCTGATTTAGAGTACACAATGTCCAATCTCCTGGAGTTGAGCCACTAGATCATCAAGCAAAAAGATATTGTCATTACAACCAAAGATTACATCCTTCCCTATCTTGATCGATCCACCAGGGACTACATTCCATGCCAATTAATTCATGATGATAGGAAATGAGAGTTTGAGAACACTCCACAAATTGGAGATATAATGTGTACCTTTCCTCCTACTTCTAATCTAGTCCAAAATTGTATCCATAGAAATGTACTTGTCAATCAAAATTCTCTCCCAAAGACTATCTCTAGTCATAAATACCCAAATAGATTATGTTGCCAGGGCCTTCCTCAAAGGACATGTGTCCTTTAAAACCACCCCATAGAGGTCTTGGGCTCTGATATGGATTTCCATTTTTTAAAGTGTAATCCATAATACTCAGCATGACCCTTCCATAAATAACTAAAAGATGCTTTCTTGATCTGATTAAGAATACATTTCGGGATTAGTGCCAATAGGTGCCAAAAAAAATTAATGGACTTAAGCACATATTTGATGAAAACGAGTATATCACCTTGAGAAAACTAGTGAAATTTTCACCAAAAGTTGATTTTCTTCTCAATCTACATCAAAAGACATTTCCAATCAAAGACATTGTACAATCCTTAGGTGAATAAGTGCATATAAACATACAAATCGCAAGGCAAATACCCTCAGTAAATATTGTATCAACAAAAGGCTCGATGAGAGACAAAATATTATACACTAAAATTACAACCAACACATTATATTAGAGTTGTGCCAATAATCAATTAGACAAACAAGAGACAAAACATAGAACTATATAATCGTTTATATTTATAAATCAATGATCTAGGTGGATATCAATGGCCACCCACCTATTCCAACTATCTCAAACACAATTTTCTGGCAATTTACTATTTTTAGCAGTTTTTTGGTTCCTAAACTTCGAGGGCCATTTTGAGGGCCTACATGAAGTTTTTCAAGACCGAGCACCTCAATATTAGTTGAAGGCTTTGATCGAGTCCCAAAAATGAATCTCCTTGGTGATACCTTTCCAACGAGCTATCGTGTGCCCCAAACGTAGATCGTATGCCAAAGTTACGCCTTCAGTAATTTGATACAACAAACTACTGAAAATAGGTTCCACAAAACTATTGGATTTTCATCTTCCGGGGTTAGGGTTTTGGATTTTATTTATGTTAAAAAGGCCTTTAGAGCCTCATTGTAATCATATTCTTGCAAATGTGAGTAACCATCACATCTCTTCTTAGAGACAAGCTACCACCATTCTAGCGAGTCTTTCTCTCTGTATTTCTACAATTTTGTACATTTCTCTCATTAATAGAAATTGTGTATTACTGTATATATGTGCCTCTTGTTATATATATGATAGATATTTTTTATATTATTGGATCTCTTTCAATATATCCGTATATTTTTGTGTTATATATATTCTCTCATTTCATGCCGAAAATAATTCGGATTAATCATATAGTACTCGATCTTGTTTGGAGATCAAGTCTCCATCCAAGAATTTTTCTTGTACAAAACGTTCAACAATAAGAAGTAATGCGTGTTTGGAAAGAGCATCAACAATATTATTCAGAACCCTTCGAATATGAGTAAAATCAATGTGATGAAACAATGCATCTATCTCTCGTAATTGGTTTTCCATTTGTTTGAGACTTGAATTAGTAATAAAAAATTTCCCATTCATCGAGTCCATAACCAACTTTGAGTCCCTGAATATCTGTAGGTAAAACACACTCCTATGCATAAGAATTTTGAGGTGAAAAAATACAACTTTAAACTCACCTATATTATTGGTCACTTGACCCATATTTAACTTGATTTTTACCAAATGGGACTCAGAGAAATGAATAATGAAACCCAAACCCAGGAGCATCTCAGAACTTAGAATGTCACATCAAAGAAAATCCATGGGACTACTTTCTTTAGCACCACTTCATTATGCAACCAATATTGTTTAAAGTTTGGAGAATACTTTTATTTGTTGAGAAGTGAAATTGATTGTTGTGATATATTGATTGTGGGATATCCCTTATCTTGGAAAAGACTAGAATTCGTTTCTAGTGAAATCCCTCAAGCGAAAAAAATGGAAAACACCTTGTACATTTTTAAATCAGGACGAGAGAAGTACTCCTAAAAGAAATCTTGAATGGATACCTTATCCCATAAATGAACAAGACCTAACTATCCCTCAACTTCCATCTACACTTGATGTGAAAATGGACAATATCGGAAGATGTGTTCATTGGATTCATTGTGCCTCATACAAAGATAACACAAACACTACCCTTGTTTTTCTCTTAACTATAGTTTTTCCAGGGTCAGGTCCTTCCCCTTTAACATTTTCCATAACAATAGTATACATGTTGGCGTTGTGCACAATTATAAGACCCTAGGTTCGAATTATCTTGACCAACAAAACCCTTCAGACATCGACCCTTTCGACATCTCCTTCATGTAGTTGAAGTCTCACCCGAGGAATCTATTAGGGATATAGGAACCAAGCTTCTGCAATAGTGAGGGAATGGGAGGTGACCATCTTTTTCATCCTGAATTATCTATTCGGCGCACATTATTCTGTTTTTTATCTTCTTAGACTACTTAGGGAATTCAGTTATGCATTATGATGATACCTCATATTACCACATATTACAACATTTATAACCATTTCACATTGATCATACAAATAAAAATTCTAGTCTAACATTCATCAAGAAAGTATCGATGTTCAATCACATAAAAGACAAATACACACAATAGTTAACGTGGTTCACCGAACATTGGGATACATCCACAATGATTAGCTTCTTTATTATTATTTATGCAATTGTAGCATGATTGTGAATTACACTTTAAAAATATACATCATGTTATCTTTTCCTTCTCCTAGCATATCCATTCTGCATTGCAAGCCTCTCTCTTCTTCTGCAACATCTCCTCAACACACAGACATAGACCCAATAGTGACTTCTCCAAAACACTCCCTTTCTTGACCAAAGCATAAGAACTAACAGAGAGGAACAACTAACATTAAGCAACTAGTATGAAGAAGAACCCCTATTCTCTCAACCCATTACATATTTATATACAAATTATAGGGCTTAAAACCCTACTTTGTTCATCCCAAAAAGCCTATTAAAATACACGATAACTCAATTTGTCTTGCTATTTGGGCTGTTTTTCTCTCTTTTCCATCTGCATGTTGATTTTTCACTATGATTGTTGTTCTTCCTGCTTTTACGCATCCTTCTATATTTAGCACATTGGGTTGTCATCCTTCCTTTTTCCTCCTTCCTTATCTTTCTCTATTCCCTTCTTTATTTTTCTTATTAATTCCTCTTCTTTGTTCTTTTCATTGCACACTGTACTCCTAGATGCACCTCTATTGCGCACTCCCAAGCCTTCTTTATTCTTCTATGTACATCTTCTATACTTAGGCTTTTTCATGAATCTTATTTCCATCATTCCTGTCCAACATGACCCTAACACTCACCTGTGGTTTATCCCAAGCCACTTAGGTCTATTTCATGCTCCTCCATCGTTGTATAAATTTTTGGGAGGCGTCCTTGGTTGTCGCAACTTCTCTTATTATAGGTGCCTCTATTTCCACAATCTCTTCGACCCTCTGTGTGGCCAATGCTATAATATTTTCTTCTAACTCATGTGTTACTTGTTTCACCTTGTCTTGTGCAGTGGCTAGTTCTCCTATCGCCCTAAATGCTTCTTCTTGTAGCGGTCCCACGCAATGTTGCAGGATCTTCTATTGATCCTGCATCTTTTCAACCTCTACGTATGATTGTCTTTGTGCCAAAATGTTATTCATATGTTTAGTCGATGTAAGGGTGTTTATTATTTCAGAACCTTTCTTGGCCTTTTATTTTTCTACTCTTAATTTTTGTTCCATGGCCTTCATCTCTAGATATTCTACCAGATATGTCCATATTTGTGCACTTTCCTCTCATAGTTTGGTGCATTCTTCCTCCACTTTATTGATGTTGGCAATGATTGTCATCATTGTTGTCTCTATGCCTACTTGTTCCTCTGGTGGCATTACTGAGGTACTACACAACTGTAGATCCTCTATTTTCATGCAGAAGCCTTTAATGGCTTCGCCAATTTTCAATACATCCTCCTCCATGGTAGCCTCTACTATTATCAGTACCTTTGGAATTTCCTTGTACAACTTCTTGAAGACCACCTATGTATTTGTTTTCATTATCTCAACTTCATCCTTTTGTTTTAGAGCTTGTGTGGCCCTTTCCTTGACCTCATTATTTTCCTTCATATCTTGTTCGACCTTTTCTTTGGCCTCCATCTTCTCTTTCAGTGTCCTGTCCAGTTTCGTCTCCACCACACTCTTTTCCTGGAGATCTTTTGTGAATTCCTTATAGAGTTTTGTCTTTTCCTATGTAAAATTTATCCATTCGCTGGAAGCGGTATCTACGTAGAGTCGGAATTCCTATGCGATACCTGTTTGGAATCCCTACAACACTATTGTTGGCATCTGCGAGATGACTAAGTCTAGGTGACTCAGTCCTTCTACTTGTTCCTTCATTTTGGGTGTGGGGAACCTGATTGCATCTGAAGAAAATTTTATCAGTCTTCGTCCTTCACCATTTGTGAGAAGTGAGAAGTGGTAGTGTTGAGACCTAAAATTGACATCCCCATTACCCTATTATACTCTTCACCTATACCTTTTTGGCCTACCTAAAGCTTGAGTGAATGACAAGAACGCTACCATTTTCTAGTAATAAGGTCATAAGATAAAGTATGGTTAATTCATGCATTTTGTGGTTTATTGAGTTAGGGAATTAAATATTTCATGTACTAATGCTTTGATTTGTCATATATAAATATTTGACCTCTAGATATCCAACACCCTATACCATCTTAGCCATCTGGTACCTGCACACCAAGACTGCTATTGTTTGAATCTGGTACCAAACGCATCCGGTACTAAAATCTTACCTGTTGCGATCCAGTACCAACGACCATGCACTATTATGATCCGGTACCAATGGCCACACACTGTCATGATCCGGTACCACCTTTTGCGCACTGTCATAATCTGATACCATCTACCTGTTATGATCTGGTACTAATATGGAAGATCCTAATGCACTAAGTTAAGTTCAAGATCTCGCCTAAGCCAATTGGTGGATGTCTATTTGCTTTAGCAAAGTTATGATAAGAATAGTTTGTTGATTGCCTCATCCTCATGAACTTCGTGTCATGAGGATGAAGCTAAAGATGTAATCGAATGATTGAACTTAACAACTGATTGATTTGCAAATCACTTCACCTCCTTGTGTTTCACGAATAAGACTATTAAATAGTCATGGAAAGGATGGTGGAAGTGTAGGAGAGTTAGCATATTGCCAATATGTGAAGCAACGTGTGATAGCATAGAACATATTCTGAGTAAAGATTAATAGAATGTCATTTATCTCCATATTCTAATTATCTATGATTAAGTATGAGTTGAGTTGTTAACGAAAGTTTTGATTTTATGTTTTGAAATGTGAGTGAGAGTAATGTGTGTGTTGAAGACAAGCCTCATGTAGACTTCAGCAGCTGACCTGCTAAAGCGGCAAGGGCCCACCACCCAACAAAGGTCAGCCTCTTCATAGATTAGCATTAGCATTTTTTTTCCAGTAGTGTAAACATTAAATTAGCTAAAGCTTTAACTCTGTTAGATGATAGTAGTATAGCTTAGACTAGGATTTCCATTATATAATTGCTTAGAGATCTTTATTTGCTCTGCTTTTATATTTTCCCTGTTTCTATTCTCATGAATTTGATTTCCTTCAGTGATCATAGATGTTGGCAGCAATAGTCAAAACTATTTGGATAAGAACGAGTGAAGTTCATTGTGAACCAAAACAGAACCAACATATTGACTATTGAACTACCCATGTTATGCTTTGATGATTGATGTGTGATTCCCTTTCAAAAGTGTGGATTGCATAGTTAGTTTTTTGGGTTAGATATCAGAGTTGATCTATCAAACCAATTCCATATCATACTTGCATGTGCCATAATGGAATAGATAGCCTCTCTGTGAAACACAACCAAAGTGCATTGCAGTTTGCTATTTTGATTTGTTTCTAGCATACACAATCTAGATTAATTCTATACTTGTGACATTATAAATTACCTTTCTTACTGGTGTCTTGTAAATCTGTTGATTACGAATCTTGGATTGATAATTAGTGAGTGAATTATACTAAACATATAAGTAGCACAACATTTTGACGTCATTGTCGGGGAGTTGCAAACAGTAGGAAGTGATTTTTAGCTTATATTGTTTGCATAAATTTTAATGTTTTTAAAAGGTTGCTTGAGGGAGGAGGATAAAACGTTTAAGATGTGAGTGAAGAGCCATGCAGCCACTAGAGTGGGGTTCTCCGAAGCCAGGTTTCCTTGTTATCTTCTAGATAGAATTAGGATTTCAATTCAACTGAAAGATCAAATTTCCATTTTATGCATAGATATAGATATAACAAGGGTAGATTTGTAAGATCCAAAGATTCATAAAAAAACCCCCCCACTAATCCAACCGACACTGGTGTAGGAAAAATTACACCAACATAAAATTCAAGGGGAGCCAGCGGGACTCCAGAAGGAGAACCTAAAACGGAAGAATTAGTATTGGGATAGGCAAAACGTGAGTCTGTTGAACATTTAGGAGACACAGAAAATCCATTTTATGAACCATCCATCAGTAGAATGGCAGAAGAAGAAGGAAATGTAGATACAGAGACTGAGACCTTTGGGTTTCCAATATTGGATATTTCCATAAACATCAGCATGAATAATATCCCACTATCATCGTTACCCACCTTCAGAGGTATGTCAACTGAAGATACAGATTTATTTTTATTCGAATTTGACATATTATGTAGAAGTTATAACTACTCAGACGATGCCCAATAACTTAAGCTTTTTCCTGCTACAATGAAAGATTCAGCCTTAAGATGGTTCATGAGCTTAGGAGAAAATACAATCCTCTCTTGGGATCAAATGAAAGACACATTTTTATGAAAATACCAAGAGTATTGTAAGGATAATGTTAAAAATGACATTTTTAAAATGTAGCAAACAGAAGATGAAAGTCCCAAAGACTACTTAGAAAGGTTCTTATACAACTATCAAAAGTCAAAACTATTCACCACAAACCCAGCTGTAGTAAGAATTGTATTCTTGAAAGGTATCAGGGATGATTGCATAGAAGTTTTAAACTTGTTGAGTTCAGGAGATGTACACCAAAAAACTTTTTCAGAAATTGCAGATTACTGTAGGAGATACTCAAGAGGACAAGCTAAAATAGGCAAAGGACCAAGAGATCCTTTTAGCAGAAATACAAAACAAAGTTCAGGGACTGTCACCAGAACTAAGTTAGGAAACTTATTGGAGAACTTTAAAACAGACATCTTGAGCACAATAAGTAACCAGTTAGATACTCTGAAACTGAAAAAGAAACAAGAAGAAGATGATTTAGCAATATTTTTTCATAGATGTTGAAAGAAGCACAGCAGCGAGAAAGAATGCCCACTAAATGTCATAGAAATCTGTGGTCTATGTACACTAGAACACCCCACATCTGAGTGTCCAACCTTGCTTGGACTACAAGCCATGTATAGGGGAGGAGGAGTCTCACAAAAACAACCATACCCTTCTAGAATACCTTGGAGAGCCCAAAATCCCAATAAATTTTATGATCCTAATACACAATATCAACAACAACTATGGGGTCCTTCCCCAATGACTTATCCACAATGGACACCTCAACAAAATCAACCTTGGCGACAAGGTTGGAGGGGACCTATGTATGGAAATCCCTCTTACCCTACATATCCATAGTACACTGCAAACATTTCGCAATTACTACCTAGATGCAACCCACCACAGATGCAAGCTTTACTCCCACCTCCTATACAACAGCAATTTACAACCCCCTTGAATCCTAATCAGTAGCAGCAAGTATCTATAAATGCCAATCAACAACCACAAAACCAAGCTGCCCACAATCCTCCAAGACCAACAACAATCCCTACCCAGCCAATCCCTAACCCCAATAATCGACCCACCCACCCTATGCAGAATACATAAGTTCAAACATTTCCCACCTATGAAATTCAACTA
>ML790918.1:110355-127211 GCA_009831015.1 Picea engelmannii | reverse complement strand
ACATTTAATGATTAAATAAGTGTACGTCTTCTTTCCGTTTTATGGTTAGTTTAGCATCCACAATTTTTGGAACATATTTTTATTTCTGCCTCTATTAATAGCCAGAAACAAACTGATTTTTTATTTTTCTTCTTTTAATAAGTCGAAACAGATTAATGGATGGACATATAAAAATGATTTTGTTACTAAATTATTTTAATAGTAAGAATAAAATTTGGTTGAAATGTGAGTCGAAATCATAACTTTATCGATATAAGTGTTTTTTTTCTTTCGTTGTGCAAAGTTTTTGGCTGTTTATTAATCTTAGGAATATTCTTTCAAGATTTTTGATTCCATAACGATGCTAAAAACGTTTCTCTTAAAACATACACTCTCACATCATTATATTTTTGACTTAACAAAATAGAAATGACTCTTCATTAATAATGCTAGGAATATTCTTCTAAAACAGACACTTTAAAATCATTAGAATGTTGACTTCATTAAAATAGAGATATCCTTTGATTTATACAATAAATATTATTTTTTATTTATTTTAAAAAATAAGTATGAAACACATAAATATTATTTTAAAAAATAAGTATGAAAAAAAAAATGCATTGAATAATACAGATTCCACATCATCCTTTATCATCAAAATAATACAGATTCCACATCATCCTTTATCATCAAATACGATGTGAAATCTAACCAAAAACCTCTTTAACTTATATATTTGTATCTTTGCATTGTAATCCAATTACAAATTTGACAAAATAAATATTAAATTACAAATGTTTTTCCATGTGTATCTTTGCATTGTAATCCAATTACAAATTTGACAAAATAAATATTAAATTACAAATGTTTTTCTATCATACAACGTTGCAAATTATATATAAATAAATAAATTTAAAAATAATTCACTTCATAAAATATCTATTCAAATTTAAATGAAATTTATAAAAAAAATTACTTTACTTTATCTACTTAGTATGAATGTTTTAATAACTTCTTCTTCTTTTTTTAATTTGTTTTAATAGAAAAAAAATGTATTTTTTTTATAGGAATGTAAGGTATAATCATTAGGTGCATACTCTAATAGAAACATAAAAATAATGAGGTGGAGACCTTGACTAAAGACTATATCAACAAAATATTAGATGAGAGACAAAATCGTATACACTAAAATGACAACGAAGAGATTATACTAGACATGTGATATTAATCAATTACAAACACAAGAGAGAAAACATAGAACTATACAATAGCTTGGATTTATAAATAAGATAGTACTTGATATTGTTTGGAGATCAAGTCTCCATCTGATACAAAAATTTCAAAAAGCAGAAGTAATGCTTCTTTGGAAAGAGCATTAACATCAATATTTAGAACCCTTGGAATATGAGTAAATGAGATGTGATGAAATAATGCAACTATCTTTCATAATTGGTTTTCCATTTATTGGAGACACGAGTTAGTAATAAGATTTTCCCAATTCATACAGTCAATAACCAACTTTGAGTCCCCAAAGACTTGTAGGTAAAACACACTCATGTGCACATGAATTTTGAGGAGAAAAAATGGGGCTTTGAACTCACCCATGTCAATGGTACTTTGACTCAGATTTAACTTAAGTTTTACTAAATGGGACTCAGAGATATGAAGAATGAAACCCAAACCCAAGGAGTGCCTCATACCTTGGGATGCCCCATCAAAGAAAACCCATGTGGCTACCTTCTTTATCGCCACTTCATTATGCACTCGAGATTGTTTCAACTTCGAAGAATACTTGTAGCTACTAAGAAGTGAACTTGATTGTTGTGATACCCTGATTTTGGGATATCACTTATCTTCGAAAAGACTGGAATTCCTTTCTATCAAAATCCCTCTTGTGACCAGAATGTTAAACACCCTGTACATTTTTAAATCAGGCTGAGAGAAGTACTCATGAAATAAATTTGAAATGGAGAACTTATCCCATAAATGAACAATCCCTAAATATCCCCCAATTTCCATCCACACTTGATATGATAATGAACAATATGGGAAGATGTGTTCATTGAATTCATTATGCCTCTTGTAGAGAAACATAAACCCCACCCATGTTTGTCTCTTAATTGTAGTTTGTCTTGGGTCAGGACCTTCCCCTTTAACATCGACCAGAAGAATAGTAAAACTTTCAAAGGAACCCTAATATTCCACAGTTTTGTTAACCACCAAACATGGATATTATCTCCCAAATCCTTCAATGCCAGACAACTAGGCTTGATTGTATACTATCCTCCTACATTATTTAAATAATAAACAACCTTGGACCTTCTAAATTGGAAAAATGAACATGAGATTTATACAGTTCAATTGTGAATATTGTCAATTGGTAATTCCATCTCACATCCAAATTAAGGTTAACATCTAAGAGCCACCCCTGATCCCATATACACATGTGAGCTACATCATTGATCTGATTTAGAGTACACAATGTCCAATCTCCTGGAGTTGAGCCACTAGATCATCAAGCAAAAAGATATTGTCATTACAACCAAAGATTACATCCTTCCCTATCTTGATCGATCCACCAGGGACTACATTCCATGCCAATTAATTCATGATGATAGGAAATGAGAGTTTGAGAACACTCCACAAATTGGAGATATAATGTGTACCTTTCCTCCTACTTCTAATCTAGTCCAAAATTGTATCCATAGAAATGTACTTGTCAATCAAAATTCTCTCCCAAAGACTATCTCTAGTCATAAATACCCAAATAGATTATGTTGCCAGGGCCTTCCTCAAAGGACATGTGTCCTTTAAAACCACCCCATAGAGGTCTTGGGCTCTGATATGGATTTCCATTTTTTAAAGTGTAATCCATAATACTCAGCATGACCCTTCCATAAATAACTAAAAGATGCTTTCTTGATCTGATTAAGAATACATTTCGGGATTAGTGCCAATAGGTGCCAAAAAAAATTAATGGACTTAAGCACATATTTGATGAAAACGAGTATATCACCTTGAGAAAACTAGTGAAATTTTCACCAAAAGTTGATTTTCTTCTCAATCTACATCAAAAGACATTTCCAATCAAAGACATTGTACAATCCTTAGGTGAATAAGTGCATATAAACATACAAATCGCAAGGCAAATACCCTCAGTAAATATTGTATCAACAAAAGGCTCGATGAGAGACAAAATATTATACACTAAAATTACAACCAACACATTATATTAGAGTTGTGCCAATAATCAATTAGACAAACAAGAGACAAAACATAGAACTATATAATCGTTTATATTTATAAATCAATGATCTAGGTGGATATCAATGGCCACCCACCTATTCCAACTATCTCAAACACAATTTTCTGGCAATTTACTATTTTTAGCAGTTTTTTGGTTCCTAAACTTCGAGGGCCATTTTGAGGGCCTACATGAAGTTTTTCAAGACCGAGCACCTCAATATTAGTTGAAGGCTTTGATCGAGTCCCAAAAATGAATCTCCTTGGTGATACCTTTCCAACGAGCTATCGTGTGCCCCAAACGTAGATCGTATGCCAAAGTTACGCCTTCAGTAATTTGATACAACAAACTACTGAAAATAGGTTCCACAAAACTATTGGATTTTCATCTTCCGGGGTTAGGGTTTTGGATTTTATTTATGTTAAAAAGGCCTTTAGAGCCTCATTGTAATCATATTCTTGCAAATGTGAGTAACCATCACATCTCTTCTTAGAGACAAGCTACCACCATTCTAGCGAGTCTTTCTCTCTGTATTTCTACAATTTTGTACATTTCTCTCATTAATAGAAATTGTGTATTACTGTATATATGTGCCTCTTGTTATATATATGATAGATATTTTTTATATTATTGGATCTCTTTCAATATATCCGTATATTTTTGTGTTATATATATTCTCTCATTTCATGCCGAAAATAATTCGGATTAATCATATAGTACTCGATCTTGTTTGGAGATCAAGTCTCCATCCAAGAATTTTTCTTGTACAAAACGTTCAACAATAAGAAGTAATGCGTGTTTGGAAAGAGCATCAACAATATTATTCAGAACCCTTCGAATATGAGTAAAATCAATGTGATGAAACAATGCATCTATCTCTCGTAATTGGTTTTCCATTTGTTTGAGACTTGAATTAGTAATAAAAAATTTCCCATTCATCGAGTCCATAACCAACTTTGAGTCCCTGAATATCTGTAGGTAAAACACACTCCTATGCATAAGAATTTTGAGGTGAAAAAATACAACTTTAAACTCACCTATATTATTGGTCACTTGACCCATATTTAACTTGATTTTTACCAAATGGGACTCAGAGAAATGAATAATGAAACCCAAACCCAGGAGCATCTCAGAACTTAGAATGTCACATCAAAGAAAATCCATGGGACTACTTTCTTTAGCACCACTTCATTATGCAACCAATATTGTTTAAAGTTTGGAGAATACTTTTATTTGTTGAGAAGTGAAATTGATTGTTGTGATATATTGATTGTGGGATATCCCTTATCTTGGAAAAGACTAGAATTCGTTTCTAGTGAAATCCCTCAAGCGAAAAAAATGGAAAACACCTTGTACATTTTTAAATCAGGACGAGAGAAGTACTCCTAAAAGAAATCTTGAATGGATACCTTATCCCATAAATGAACAAGACCTAACTATCCCTCAACTTCCATCTACACTTGATGTGAAAATGGACAATATCGGAAGATGTGTTCATTGGATTCATTGTGCCTCATACAAAGATAACACAAACACTACCCTTGTTTTTCTCTTAACTATAGTTTTTCCAGGGTCAGGTCCTTCCCCTTTAACATTTTCCATAACAATAGTATACATGTTGGCGTTGTGCACAATTATAAGACCCTAGGTTCGAATTATCTTGACCAACAAAACCCTTCAGACATCGACCCTTTCGACATCTCCTTCATGTAGTTGAAGTCTCACCCGAGGAATCTATTAGGGATATAGGAACCAAGCTTCTGCAATAGTGAGGGAATGGGAGGTGACCATCTTTTTCATCCTGAATTATCTATTCGGCGCACATTATTCTGTTTTTTATCTTCTTAGACTACTTAGGGAATTCAGTTATGCATTATGATGATACCTCATATTACCACATATTACAACATTTATAACCATTTCACATTGATCATACAAATAAAAATTCTAGTCTAACATTCATCAAGAAAGTATCGATGTTCAATCACATAAAAGACAAATACACACAATAGTTAACGTGGTTCACCGAACATTGGGATACATCCACAATGATTAGCTTCTTTATTATTATTTATGCAATTGTAGCATGATTGTGAATTACACTTTAAAAATATACATCATGTTATCTTTTCCTTCTCCTAGCATATCCATTCTGCATTGCAAGCCTCTCTCTTCTTCTGCAACATCTCCTCAACACACAGACATAGACCCAATAGTGACTTCTCCAAAACACTCCCTTTCTTGACCAAAGCATAAGAACTAACAGAGAGGAACAACTAACATTAAGCAACTAGTATGAAGAAGAACCCCTATTCTCTCAACCCATTACATATTTATATACAAATTATAGGGCTTAAAACCCTACTTTGTTCATCCCAAAAAGCCTATTAAAATACACGATAACTCAATTTGTCTTGCTATTTGGGCTGTTTTTCTCTCTTTTCCATCTGCATGTTGATTTTTCACTATGATTGTTGTTCTTCCTGCTTTTACGCATCCTTCTATATTTAGCACATTGGGTTGTCATCCTTCCTTTTTCCTCCTTCCTTATCTTTCTCTATTCCCTTCTTTATTTTTCTTATTAATTCCTCTTCTTTGTTCTTTTCATTGCACACTGTACTCCTAGATGCACCTCTATTGCGCACTCCCAAGCCTTCTTTATTCTTCTATGTACATCTTCTATACTTAGGCTTTTTCATGAATCTTATTTCCATCATTCCTGTCCAACATGACCCTAACACTCACCTGTGGTTTATCCCAAGCCACTTAGGTCTATTTCATGCTCCTCCATCGTTGTATAAATTTTTGGGAGGCGTCCTTGGTTGTCGCAACTTCTCTTATTATAGGTGCCTCTATTTCCACAATCTCTTCGACCCTCTGTGTGGCCAATGCTATAATATTTTCTTCTAACTCATGTGTTACTTGTTTCACCTTGTCTTGTGCAGTGGCTAGTTCTCCTATCGCCCTAAATGCTTCTTCTTGTAGCGGTCCCACGCAATGTTGCAGGATCTTCTATTGATCCTGCATCTTTTCAACCTCTACGTATGATTGTCTTTGTGCCAAAATGTTATTCATATGTTTAGTCGATGTAAGGGTGTTTATTATTTCAGAACCTTTCTTGGCCTTTTATTTTTCTACTCTTAATTTTTGTTCCATGGCCTTCATCTCTAGATATTCTACCAGATATGTCCATATTTGTGCACTTTCCTCTCATAGTTTGGTGCATTCTTCCTCCACTTTATTGATGTTGGCAATGATTGTCATCATTGTTGTCTCTATGCCTACTTGTTCCTCTGGTGGCATTACTGAGGTACTACACAACTGTAGATCCTCTATTTTCATGCAGAAGCCTTTAATGGCTTCGCCAATTTTCAATACATCCTCCTCCATGGTAGCCTCTACTATTATCAGTACCTTTGGAATTTCCTTGTACAACTTCTTGAAGACCACCTATGTATTTGTTTTCATTATCTCAACTTCATCCTTTTGTTTTAGAGCTTGTGTGGCCCTTTCCTTGACCTCATTATTTTCCTTCATATCTTGTTCGACCTTTTCTTTGGCCTCCATCTTCTCTTTCAGTGTCCTGTCCAGTTTCGTCTCCACCACACTCTTTTCCTGGAGATCTTTTGTGAATTCCTTATAGAGTTTTGTCTTTTCCTATGTAAAATTTATCCATTCGCTGGAAGCGGTATCTACGTAGAGTCGGAATTCCTATGCGATACCTGTTTGGAATCCCTACAACACTATTGTTGGCATCTGCGAGATGACTAAGTCTAGGTGACTCAGTCCTTCTACTTGTTCCTTCATTTTGGGTGTGGGGAACCTGATTGCATCTGAAGAAAATTTTATCAGTCTTCGTCCTTCACCATTTGTGAGAAGTGAGAAGTGGTAGTGTTGAGACCTAAAATTGACATCCCCATTACCCTATTATACTCTTCACCTATACCTTTTTGGCCTACCTAAAGCTTGAGTGAATGACAAGAACGCTACCATTTTCTAGTAATAAGGTCATAAGATAAAGTATGGTTAATTCATGCATTTTGTGGTTTATTGAGTTAGGGAATTAAATATTTCATGTACTAATGCTTTGATTTGTCATATATAAATATTTGACCTCTAGATATCCAACACCCTATACCATCTTAGCCATCTGGTACCTGCACACCAAGACTGCTATTGTTTGAATCTGGTACCAAACGCATCCGGTACTAAAATCTTACCTGTTGCGATCCAGTACCAACGACCATGCACTATTATGATCCGGTACCAATGGCCACACACTGTCATGATCCGGTACCACCTTTTGCGCACTGTCATAATCTGATACCATCTACCTGTTATGATCTGGTACTAATATGGAAGATCCTAATGCACTAAGTTAAGTTCAAGATCTCGCCTAAGCCAATTGGTGGATGTCTATTTGCTTTAGCAAAGTTATGATAAGAATAGTTTGTTGATTGCCTCATCCTCATGAACTTCGTGTCATGAGGATGAAGCTAAAGATGTAATCGAATGATTGAACTTAACAACTGATTGATTTGCAAATCACTTCACCTCCTTGTGTTTCACGAATAAGACTATTAAATAGTCATGGAAAGGATGGTGGAAGTGTAGGAGAGTTAGCATATTGCCAATATGTGAAGCAACGTGTGATAGCATAGAACATATTCTGAGTAAAGATTAATAGAATGTCATTTATCTCCATATTCTAATTATCTATGATTAAGTATGAGTTGAGTTGTTAACGAAAGTTTTGATTTTATGTTTTGAAATGTGAGTGAGAGTAATGTGTGTGTTGAAGACAAGCCTCATGTAGACTTCAGCAGCTGACCTGCTAAAGCGGCAAGGGCCCACCACCCAACAAAGGTCAGCCTCTTCATAGATTAGCATTAGCATTTTTTTTCCAGTAGTGTAAACATTAAATTAGCTAAAGCTTTAACTCTGTTAGATGATAGTAGTATAGCTTAGACTAGGATTTCCATTATATAATTGCTTAGAGATCTTTATTTGCTCTGCTTTTATATTTTCCCTGTTTCTATTCTCATGAATTTGATTTCCTTCAGTGATCATAGATGTTGGCAGCAATAGTCAAAACTATTTGGATAAGAACGAGTGAAGTTCATTGTGAACCAAAACAGAACCAACATATTGACTATTGAACTACCCATGTTATGCTTTGATGATTGATGTGTGATTCCCTTTCAAAAGTGTGGATTGCATAGTTAGTTTTTTGGGTTAGATATCAGAGTTGATCTATCAAACCAATTCCATATCATACTTGCATGTGCCATAATGGAATAGATAGCCTCTCTGTGAAACACAACCAAAGTGCATTGCAGTTTGCTATTTTGATTTGTTTCTAGCATACACAATCTAGATTAATTCTATACTTGTGACATTATAAATTACCTTTCTTACTGGTGTCTTGTAAATCTGTTGATTACGAATCTTGGATTGATAATTAGTGAGTGAATTATACTAAACATATAAGTAGCACAACATTTTGACGTCATTGTCGGGGAGTTGCAAACAGTAGGAAGTGATTTTTAGCTTATATTGTTTGCATAAATTTTAATGTTTTTAAAAGGTTGCTTGAGGGAGGAGGATAAAACGTTTAAGATGTGAGTGAAGAGCCATGCAGCCACTAGAGTGGGGTTCTCCGAAGCCAGGTTTCCTTGTTATCTTCTAGATAGAATTAGGATTTCAATTCAACTGAAAGATCAAATTTCCATTTTATGCATAGATATAGATATAACAAGGGTAGATTTGTAAGATCCAAAGATTCATAAAAAAACCCCCCCACTAATCCAACCGACACTGGTGTAGGAAAAATTACACCAACATAAAATTCAAGGGGAGCCAGCGGGACTCCAGAAGGAGAACCTAAAACGGAAGAATTAGTATTGGGATAGGCAAAACGTGAGTCTGTTGAACATTTAGGAGACACAGAAAATCCATTTTATGAACCATCCATCAGTAGAATGGCAGAAGAAGAAGGAAATGTAGATACAGAGACTGAGACCTTTGGGTTTCCAATATTGGATATTTCCATAAACATCAGCATGAATAATATCCCACTATCATCGTTACCCACCTTCAGAGGTATGTCAACTGAAGATACAGATTTATTTTTATTCGAATTTGACATATTATGTAGAAGTTATAACTACTCAGACGATGCCCAATAACTTAAGCTTTTTCCTGCTACAATGAAAGATTCAGCCTTAAGATGGTTCATGAGCTTAGGAGAAAATACAATCCTCTCTTGGGATCAAATGAAAGACACATTTTTATGAAAATACCAAGAGTATTGTAAGGATAATGTTAAAAATGACATTTTTAAAATGTAGCAAACAGAAGATGAAAGTCCCAAAGACTACTTAGAAAGGTTCTTATACAACTATCAAAAGTCAAAACTATTCACCACAAACCCAGCTGTAGTAAGAATTGTATTCTTGAAAGGTATCAGGGATGATTGCATAGAAGTTTTAAACTTGTTGAGTTCAGGAGATGTACACCAAAAAACTTTTTCAGAAATTGCAGATTACTGTAGGAGATACTCAAGAGGACAAGCTAAAATAGGCAAAGGACCAAGAGATCCTTTTAGCAGAAATACAAAACAAAGTTCAGGGACTGTCACCAGAACTAAGTTAGGAAACTTATTGGAGAACTTTAAAACAGACATCTTGAGCACAATAAGTAACCAGTTAGATACTCTGAAACTGAAAAAGAAACAAGAAGAAGATGATTTAGCAATATTTTTTCATAGATGTTGAAAGAAGCACAGCAGCGAGAAAGAATGCCCACTAAATGTCATAGAAATCTGTGGTCTATGTACACTAGAACACCCCACATCTGAGTGTCCAACCTTGCTTGGACTACAAGCCATGTATAGGGGAGGAGGAGTCTCACAAAAACAACCATACCCTTCTAGAATACCTTGGAGAGCCCAAAATCCCAATAAATTTTATGATCCTAATACACAATATCAACAACAACTATGGGGTCCTTCCCCAATGACTTATCCACAATGGACACCTCAACAAAATCAACCTTGGCGACAAGGTTGGAGGGGACCTATGTATGGAAATCCCTCTTACCCTACATATCCATAGTACACTGCAAACATTTCGCAATTACTACCTAGATGCAACCCACCACAGATGCAAGCTTTACTCCCACCTCCTATACAACAGCAATTTACAACCCCCTTGAATCCTAATCAGTAGCAGCAAGTATCTATAAATGCCAATCAACAACCACAAAACCAAGCTGCCCACAATCCTCCAAGACCAACAACAATCCCTACCCAGCCAATCCCTAACCCCAATAATCGACCCACCCACCCTATGCAGAATACATAAGTTCAAACATTTCCCACCTATGAAATTCAACTATGATCGGGGAAAGTTGTAAACCAATCAGATCCTGCAGTAATAATTCGAGAAGAAAATGACAATCATTCTGAGGAAGAAAACACTCAAACCACCCCTGCAAAATAAGAGGCATTTCCTCCTATCCCAATCATTTCTCAGTCTATACGAGTACCCCAAAAAATTAATCTCCCACCTTACCCCGAAAGACTATTAGTGAAGAAACCCAACCCACCCTTGCACAGAGATATAGAAGATGAATTACGAAATGTGTGCATAAAAATACCTCTGCTGCAAGCTATTAAGGATATCTCTGTATACACCAAAATTATAAGGGATCTTTGCATTAAGAAACCAGGAAGGAAGAAGAAGGAACCTCCTCTTGTTTAGGTAGTGGGACAATTATCTGAATTTATTTATGAAATGCCATACAAATATAATAACCCTGGAAACCCAGTTGTCACTGTTGAAATTAATGGTATTTCTCTACCAAACACACTCATTGATTTGGGTGCAGCTATTAATTTAATGCCTTTTGACACTATGCAAAAGCTCCAAATCAACCAATTAATACCAACCCAAACCATGATCGAGTTGGAAAATAAGCCATTCATTAGCCCTGCAGGAAGTCTAGATGATGTCACAGTCACCCTAGCTTCTTAGGAATATCCACTTTTTAGTCATCTATTCTAAATCATACTCCAAACCAAGACACCCTGTGGTTCTTGGCCGCCCTTGGCTGGCCACAGCAGATGCCTTTATCAGCTGTTGGTCTGGTGAGATGACTATATCTAATGGCACACATAGCCAAAAAATTGTTCTCTTCCCTCCCGCCCAACCGGCACATGAAATACCGATTTGGTTAGAAAACCCTTATGGAGAGGAAGATTGCATCAGAACTCTGTTAACACTTAAGTAAGAGGAATACAAGAATAATCAGATGAACAAGTCTTAAGCTTATTTTTGGCTGACACAAATTGCATTGAATAGCCAAGGTCTTTTGTAGAATTATCACATATTTTTAGTTTCGAATTTCAACAAACTTGGCACCCTGATATCACTCAATTATACACTTTATCACCAGCCTCCTCAGATAAGGAAGAAACTACTAAACTTGTTGAGATTATCCCAGGAAAACCCTTGTATATCAACTCTAGTTTGGAACCAGAACAAAAGACACAAGTAATTGAAATGCTCCAAAGACAATTTGACGCCTTTGCATGGGATTATGCAGACATGAAATGCATTCACCCTGACACATGAACACATCATGTCTACACTAATGACCAAATCAGACCAGTTAGAAAGCCTCAACAAAGGATGAATCCATACCTTAAAGATATTGTAAAAGAGGAATTGCAAAAACTCCTTCGAGCCAATCTCATATACCCCATTTCAGATAGTCAATGGGTATCTCCACTTGTCATAGTTCCCAAGAAAAATGGGAAGTGGAGGATATGTGTGGACTTCTGGTAGTTAAACAAAGCTACCCATAGGGATTACTTTCCCTTACCATTTATTGATCAGGTGTTGGATACCCTGTCGGGAAAGAAGTATTTTTCATTCTTGGATGGGTTTAGTGGTTAGAACCAAATACAAATAACACCTGAAGACCAGGAGAAGACCACTTGTACCTACCCTTGGGGCACATATGCTTATAGGGTGCTCCCTTTTAGACTTTTCAATGCCCCAACAACTTTTCAAGGAGCTGTCCTAGCCATTTTCTCTGACTTGACCAATGATTGTGTAGAAGTCTACATGGATGACTTTACAGTCCATGGACAAGACTTCTAGGAAGCATTGGCCAGTTTAGAAATTTTTTTGATTAGGTGTAAGGAAACTAATCTTTCCTTAAGTAATGAAAAATAAAAGGTGATGCTCACTAAAGGTATTGGTTTGGGACATCACATTTCCCATTCTGGCATGAGAGTTGATCCGGCAAAAATTTATATCATCACACAAATCAGAATACCTTCCTCACAAAAGGAAGTCTGTAGCTTTTTAGGACATGCTGGCTACTATAGAAGATTCATTCCGAATTTTACAAGCCTAGCTACCCCTTTATTCAAATTATTATCTAAAGAAGCCGAATTTAAGTGGGATGATGAATGCCAAATATCTTTTGAAATTATAAAATAGAAATTGTCAACTACCACTGTATTAAGAGGACCAAATTGGTCCCTTCATTTTCATATCTGTACTGATGCCTCAAACACATCCCTTGGGGCAGTCCTTGGAAAAAGAGAAAATCAAGTGCCCTATGCTATTTACTTTGTCAATAAAAATCTATCTCCAGCTGAAGTTAATTATACGATCACAGAAAAAGAATTGCTAGTTGTAGTCCATGCTATCAATAAATTTATACACTATATTACAGGATATCAAGATTTTGTATACATTGATCATTCAGCCATCTGATTCGTAATGAAAAAACCTGTAACAAATCCTAGAGTTACAAGATGGTTTTTATTATTACAAGATTTTAATATCAACATTATTGATAGACCTAGTAAAGATAATCTTGTGGTTGATTTCTTATCTAGAATTATTCATCTGGGAGATAATGCACCAGTAGAAGATAACTTTCCTGATGAAAATTTATTTTCTATTTCTACATTCACTCTGTGGTATGCAGATGTCACTAATTATCTTGTGATAGGGAAGATGCCTCAGAAATTGTCTCCTAGAGAAAAATAGAAAGTAATTCAACTAAGTGCAAATTACATGTGGCACGATGATTGCCTCTACAAAACAGGACCAAATTTGGTGATCAGGAGATGTGTAAGGGAAGATGAAATCCATGATGTTTTACAAGCCTGCCATGATGGCCCTTATGGAGGACACTTCACAGACAAAATGACCACTTACAAAGTTCTGCAATCAGGTTACTACTGGCCCCATATTTTCAGAGATGCTAAAACCTATGTATCCAATTGTGATGAATGTCAATGATTGGGTAAGCCTACTACATGAGACAAAATGTCACTTCAAGACCAAGTAGTTATTGAACCATTTGAAAAATACACATTAGATTTTGTAGGGTCCATTAACCCTGCATCTAAAAAGAAAAAGTATATACTTGTATGCATTGACTATGTGACTAAATGGGCTGAAGCAAAATCTTTACTGGCTGCAAGTGAACAATCAGTGGTAGATTTCCTTTTTAATGATATCTTTACTAGATTTGGTGTACCTCGAGAAATTGTGACTGATCAGGGAACTCAATTCACCTCTCATCTAGTCAAAGCTATTACAGAACAGTACCAAATCAAACAGAGGAAATACACACCCTATCATCCACAAGCAAATGGACAAGTATAATCTACCAACAAAGTTATTGAGTCCATTCTTACCAAAACAGTACAATTGCACCATAAGGATTGGGCTGACATATTATTAGAAGCCTTATGGGCTTGTAGAATCACCTGGAGGAATACAACAGGACATACACCCTATGATTTAGTATATGGGAAGCAGGTGCTTCTTCCTATAGAATTTCAGATCAAAACCTTCAGGATTGTAGTACAAGTTGGAATGAACTTGGATGAAGCCCAACAACAAAGACTCTTGCAGCTCAATGAGTTGGATGAAATCAAGAAGGAAACACTTCAAAGGACTACCCTCATTCAAGAACAAAGAACAAAATGGCATGGCAAGTATCTCAAAAAGAAAAAAAATCGACAAGGAGATTGGGCCCTATTGTATGAAAACAGATTCAAGAACTTCAAAGGTAAGTTAACTACTCGTTGGATGGGACCTTAAGAAATTGACACTATCTACGATAATGGTTCAATCAGGATAAATAAAACTGATGAACAAAATACACCACTACTTGTGAATGGTCACCGATTGTGAGTTTACAACAAACCCCTGTCAAAAGAAGAATTCTTGACTCGTATATTACATAATTTAGACATGCAGATGATCAGTAAGGAAGGAGATCCTCCTACTGACCCACATTGATTGATTGTTTTATTTGAAACTTTTTGTACATAGGTGTGGATCGAATTTTGTTAATAAGATGAAGGTAACAAGAGACTCTTACCTCCTTTTGTTTTACTTTCGCAATTTTATTTATTTTTTTTTTGTAAGCAAATTTTTATAATCTATTTGATCCTTCATGAACTTGATAAACATTATTTGTAGACATCAACAATATTTTGTTTTGTTTCGGTACCAGAAATCCTGTTCTGGTCTAGTACCAGTCCGGTACCAGAGTCTGTCCTTCTACAGTACTATCAAGACATATTACCTAATTGACAAAGCATATTTAAAAATCTTATGTCAATTAATTTGAAGTATGAATCCAAGCAACAACCACTTAAGATGGAACCATGAAGCCAAATGCAGTATCAAATGGCAGCCCTTCTGTTGACAACTAAAGGGAAGTATTTTAATTTATTTTGGTTCTGTTGCCGAGAAGAATTTTAATATCTTTTGGTTCTGTTGCTGAGAAGAAATTTAATTTCTTTTGGTTATGTTGCTTAAAAACAAAATAAAAAGAGGGACACAATCTTTACCTATGATTTCTCAAAGAACCATAACCCACTTTAAATACTAGAAGTTGCCTTTACCTAGTATTTCAACATGATTTAAGGAAAAAATATATTAGCCTATAAGCAACTATCTCACCCTAACCAGACTTCAATAGTATTCATTAGATTATATTATTAAAAGAGTAACATATGAGTATATGAACACTCTCTACCATGGGCACACTACCAAAACTTTTATGGCAGAGGATGTACCAGTACCCTAAGGAAACGTTAGGTCATTCTCTTATGGACAACTTTAGATAAAATTATACATCTAGATCACTTTAAAGAAATAATGTGCATAAAAGTTTATTTTTACTTTAGACAAATCTTTAAAAGACATACAAAATAAGAGTATATGCCTTCCAACCCAATACCATCCCACCCTGTAAAAAGGTTTTCGGACGAGACTCCCCTATCACCATGCAAAGAACTCTTTAATACAAACCAAAATAGGTGACTATGGATAAGAAGCCTCTGATGGAAAAAGGGTTTAAGAGACTAACCCGTCGAGATACTGAACAGGTCTGCTGGCAGTGGTTACTGGTCTGTGGTATGACTAGGAAAACACATCAGGGTACTGAACATGCATGTTGGCAGTGGGTTCTAGTTGAAAAATGTCTCATCTATACTTGTTTGATTGAAAAATACACTTTTTGTCATTTAAAACAAAATAAAGGTCATTATTGGCTTTCATAAGATACAAAAACCCAGATGAATTAGCAACATAATTACTCCAAGAAAATGTCCATTTGAGAATCACCCTAAGTAAACTTACCGGTCTGACATCTAAATCCTACACTATCTAAGAAGGAAACTTCTTAAGAGTGGAGTCCTAACTAGGGAGTCTAATATACTTATGCTATGAAATTTATCTATAACATCCAATGATAGTAAATCTTTGAAGCAAGTTAGGTGGGATATGTTCTTCTGGCAAACATATATATTCCCTTGTTTCACTGTTGAATGCTACCTCTGTCAATAATCCATTTTTGGCACGAGATGCAAACATATATGTATTCCCCTGTTTCACTGTTGAATGCTACCTCTGTCAATAATCCATTAAAAGAAGGGCAATTTCATTTTTTGGCATGAGATCATATGATAAGTGATAAGCTATACTTCTAAAATTTGATTGATTTCTTTTGCTCTTGTCAACTTTTCTCCATTATGATATAAAATGTTGAATTTTCTTGCCTACAGATATACAACATCTTCGGCATGGGGGAAGGTCAAAGAGCCCCTTCATAACTCTTTTCCAGACTTACATGATCACCTTGCAGAACCAAATACAAAAGAAGATAAGCATAGAATATTAGAAGTACAGGACATTCCCGTACCAAGTTTTCAAGAAGCTTTAGTCTAAAAGGATGAATTCTGACAATTTAAAAGCAGTCACACATGCTATGGGTATCGATCATACAAAAGTGAATGCAAAGGTAACATGGTATTTATTTTCCTATGCTCATAAAACTACAATAAGTATGAAAAGATATACTAGATCTTATGACCTTAGCATTAAACCCATGCGCCTATCCCTCATACCCATATACCTAAACCTAATTAATCCTCTCATAGCTCCTGAACATGGTTAAAGGCAAAAATCATATCAAAATATGAAGCATGCATAGCAATGATAAGCCACGAATATATTTTGTCCTTAAGCAAATTCACGAACCTATCTTATATCATGAACCATGACCTAATATCAAATTCGCCACTCGA
>ML790918.1:92034-106990 GCA_009831015.1 Picea engelmannii | reverse complement strand
GTAAGAGTGTATCCTTGATCACACATTTTACTAACACTAAGTAGATTATGATTCAAGTCTTCAACCAATAGAACATTATTTTCTTTTACATTTTTTCTTCCAAGCTCTACTACACCTTCTCCAAGTATTTTGGCAGATGAGTCGTCTCCAAATGCAACATTTCCACCCTTTCTCTTCAAGCTGATGATTTTTTCTTGATCCTTGGTCATGTGTGAAGAACATCCACTGTCTATGTACCATTCATATTCTTTTTTACATTCTTCAGTGGTCAATGCTATTAGACAATCTTCATTGTTTGGAATCTCTTTCCTCCTCCATACTGTGGTTGGCATAGGGACATCTTCATTCATATATTTACAATCTCGTGCTTTGTGACCAAGATAATTGCATTTGTAGCATTCAATATTTTTTTTCCATCAACGGGTAAAATGAGTTATAACTTTTGTTGACAAATCCACGATTATTTCCATATCTTTTGTTTACACCATTCATGTTTCTTGCGTATTTGTTCCTTTTATTGATTCTGGAATTAATTGTCTCACGTCCAAAATTTTTGCAAGTATAACAATGACCAAGAAAGAAATTTTGATACCTTGGAGTAGGTGGGCTTCTTTGTGATGTAGTCCATCTGGGTTCATGATCTATTCTTCTGTAGTTTCCTTCATACTGATTGAAGCTTCTTTGATTCTTGAAGGTAGGAGGTCTTCTTGGATATTCATCTCTTTTGTAATCATTCCTTCCTTCTGGTATCTTGGTCCACTTCTCATCAACTGTCTGTGTAGCTCTTTCTTCAACCTTCTTGTTGGTATTTGCATCTTCTTTGTATGAAGTTTCACCCATGAATCCAAGATGTGTTAAGTCTTTTGGCACTTGAGAGTTTCTTAAGCTCTTCCTCAATGAGACAACTTCTTGTTCAAGTTTCTTACAATCTTCTTCTTTCTTTTTCATTTGGACATTCCTTACTTCTCCTATTCTTCTTTCTTCTTCGAGTATAGTTTTCAAGGAAATGGTTTCTTCTCTTAGTTTCTCAAAGTCTTCTAATTGTTTCTTTAAGATTACAACTGTCTTTTCACAACTAACCAATTCACTTATTAGTTTTCTACGTGTGTCTTTGAGCTTGCTTTTTTCAATCTCAACATGCTTCAATTTTTTAAGATTCCCATCTTCTTGTCGAATCATTTCTACTTTATGATTTTCTTCTTCTTCATTGTCATCTCTTTCAATCATTGGATGAGGACATTCAAATTCAACATGTCCTACTCCTTCACAATTAAAGAAAAAGAACTGACCTCTATTTTCTTCTTTGAAATATGAGATGTTGTAATCTTCTTCAACTTCTTATTCTTCTTCTGCTTCTTCCCTTGCATAAAGGTATTGAGGCTTGTCCCAAATATCTTTTGCTGATGCACATGATCCCACCTTGGATTTCACTGAATCTGTCAATCCATCTAGGATGGCATCTATTGCCCATTTTTTGTTCCTTTTTCCTTCCTTCTGAGCTACACTCTTTGGTTTCTTCAAAAAATTATATCCTGAAGCAACTGAGAACCAAACATCTACCCCAAGAGATTTCAATTAAGTTTCCATTCTATTTTTCCAGTATTCAAAATTGCTTCCATCAAATGGTGGAATCCCATTTGGAATGTTGTCTTCCATTTCTGCATAGGATATTCCTTCCAGTGCTTAAACTGTAATGAAGGTAACTCGTTCTGATTCCAATTGTTGATACTGAGAGGGGGGTGAATCAGTATCAAGTACAATTTAAAACCTTTTTCAACTTATACTTAAACCATTCAACTATATCCAATGAGCAATGAACAATAGTATAAGAGTTACACCATAATACATCATGCATAATATATGAGAAATAATCAATAGTTTATTGTTCAAGGGAAGTAATGACTTCCTTCCACCCAAGAATATATGAGAGATAATAAAGATTTACATTAAATCATCACCATAAACCAATCATCACATAGAACCTAATAATGCTTCTCGAGACTTCTTCAATTTCTGCAATTCTTCAATTCTTGGAGCACTCTGATCCTGTAGATAATATTACTCAATGTATTCTATGAAACTCCTCCAATTTTCACTCCTTGAATCCTCCCCAAAAAGAGGTTATAGAAATAATGGTAGACTTTATTCAATTCTGGTCTGTTCAGAAGACCCAACTTGTACAACATGCCCCACGCTCAATATTTAACATCTGATTCTGAAACTTGCACAAAAGAAACTATAGTTCTTCCTCATTCCAATGGAAGTGGTCCCACTTCATTTGTATTTTGTATGAAGAAGTTATGATTGTTTTACCCGGAACACATGTTTATTGACTAGCTTCAGGACTGGTCACAAACCCTATCTTCCATAGAGTGTATCTCCATAATTATAGTGAATCAATAGCTGAACTTTTTACCAGAGGTACCTTGATATTTCTTCTCAATACCATAGTGATTTTTCCATCTAAATCGTTGTAGAAAAAATATTATAGCAAAAATGGTAACATGAGATGAAAATAACATACCTTAGAACACATCACCAAAAGACTTCATCCTCCCTTGAAATCCGGCCTTCTTTTACTTCTTATTCCCTTTGAAATTTGACTTGTATCAAATGAATGCATAATGATGTTTATTTATACCATTTATGTAACTTCCTTTTAACATTAGGGCTGACCTGACACTTTCTTATTTTGTAATTCTTTTCTTTAATTATCTTCAGGGCCTACATGTACAATTCACTTTGTTGTCTTCAAAAATTCATTTCTCCTCAACCATGAGGATCCACGTGAAATGCCACATACCACCGAAAACAACATGATGTATACTATCCATCCATGGGTGTTGTATCTGCATGTGCATTTTCCTTCATGTCCAAATACCTTCATCAATCTTGCGGTCAAAAACCCATGACTAGGTTTGACATCAATGACAACAACCAATCTTCCAACATTAAGTTTCAGATCTCGCCTCAGCCAATTGGTGGACGTCTATTTTCTTTAGAAAAGTTATGATAAGAATAGTTTGTTGATTGCCTCATCCTCATGCACTTCATGTCATAAGGATGAAGCTAAATATGTAATCGAATGATTGAACTTAACAACTAATTGATTTTCAAATCACTTCACCTCCTTGTGTTTCACGATTAAGACTATTAAATAGTCATGGCAAGGATGGTGGAAGTGTAGGAGAGTTAGCATATTCCCAATATGTGAAATAGCGTGTGATAGCACAAAACATATTTTGAGTGAAGATTAATAGAATGTCATTTATATCCATATTATGATTATCTATGATGAAGTATGAGTTGAGTTGTTAACAAAAGTTTTGATTTTATGTTTTGAAATGTGAGTGAGATTAATGTTTGTGTTGAAGACAAGCCTCTTGTAGACTTCAACAGCTGACCTGTTGAAGTGGCAAGGGCCCACCTCCCAATAAATGTCAGCCTCTTCATAGATTATCATTAGCATTTGTTTTCCAGTTGTGTAAACATTAAAATAGCTAAAGCTTTAACTCTGTTAGACGATAGCAGTATAACTTAGACTAGGATTTCCATTACATAATTGCTTAGAGATCTTTATTTTCTTTGTTTTTGCATATGCCCTGTTTCTGTTTCATGAATTTGATTTCCTTGAGTGATCATAGATGTTGGCAGAAATAGTCAAAACTATTTGGATAAGAACTAGTGAAGTTAATTGTGAACCACAATAGAACCAACATATTGACTATTGAACTACCCATGCTATGCTTTGATGATTGATGTGTGATTCCCTTTCAGAAGTGTGGATTGCATAGTTAGTTTTCTGGGTCAAATATCAGAGTTGATCTATCAAACCAATTCCATCTCATACTTGCATGTGCCATAATGGAATAGATAGCCTCTCTGTGAAAGACAACCAAAGTGCATTGCAGTTTGCTATTTTGATTTGTTTCCAGCATACATAATCTAGTTTAATTCTACACTCGTGACATTAGAAATTACCTTTCTTACTGGTGTCTTGTAACTCTATTGATTACGAATCCTGGATTGATAATTAATGAGTGCATTACACTAAACATATAAGTAGCACAACAGGTAGCTTCTGCTAGTTTTCTTCCCTTGGATCTTCTCTCTACTACTAGGCTTACTATCTCCAAGTGTTGTCACAATTATTTCATCTTCTCTTTTATCCTTTTGTCAATTTCTTCCTGCCACTATGACATCTATTGAACTAAATCGTTAGTGGCATCCTTTACATGGTAACCAATTTGGTCCATGTCATCATCCGTCAATGTATAAATGGTCGTTTTCTTGTGTACTTTCTTCTTTCTACATGCACCTCATTCTTGATCCTTCCCCTTGTCCTTTATTTACCTTTCTATCCTGGGAATTTTCTATTGTGTTTGTTAGCCTCGTTGATGGTGTGGTCTCTGGTAATACTCAGGTACATTTCCTTGGCCATGTTCCTGATCATTCCTGTTATTGTTATGTTGTTATGTCTCTTTATTTCAAATTTTCTCTGTCTCAAGGCCATATATAGGGATTTCCTAGTTTGGGTCCCAATCCTGCATAATTAGTTGGATATCTTCTTCAATAACCTTGTCTTGTTTCTAGACCCACTCCTCTCTCGAGTCCTTCTTTGCTTGGACATATATGTGATGTCGATCTGCTTGAAACTTCACGACCTGTGCATATGCTTCCACTAGTTATGGTGTTATGCATGGTGTGTCCTTAATGCATTATCGAATCCTTTCTGCATACATAAAAATTAGATGTTGGTATCTATTTAGCACCATTTATTTGTTGTATACCAAAAGCGATGGTACTTTTCTTCTATACAAAGATTCCCTCTTAGGACCAAAAAATTTTCATACTCCGGTTCTTCCCATACTGTGAATGCAAGCAAAGTCATAAGACATGGATAATGGAACTCCAAACCTTTATATTTTGCATCCATGTAGTCAATAAGAAACTGGTTTAAAAAGAAGGATTCCCAACTCATTGAGGTCCCTTCCACACACTTCTCTGTCACGACTATCACCCCTGTCGGCATTTGATCCTTTCTGCATTTCCATAGGATCTTCCATGCTAATTCCTATTTCACAATTATGATGGTTGGCTCGCATAGGTTGGGCACGTTCAAGCCACACACCCCTCTAATTGTGTGAAATGTTTGCTTCATGGGCTCTGAAAAGACCCTACTAGTATTTTTGTCTGCACACATCGAGGTGGAATCCTTCCCATGTGTCGGTAATCCTGTGATCCTAGTGATCAAGTCTGTTTCGATCAAAATTTTCCTATCCATCCACATATTCCCTCCATGTATGCAATATAAGAGTAATTTTACTCATGCATTTACCTCGTTGGTCTATTTGAAGTGTGGGATGTCGAACAGTTTAAGCAAGCCTGCTTGGTCCAATTCTTTGACCCATACTTGGGGCACATGTATTCTCTAGTTTGTTGTTGGGTCTACTTTGAACTCCAGATAACAGTGAGGCACTAGCTCAGGGAACTTCTCTATATATGTAATGTCATGGTCTACATAATGGATTTATGGCACCTTCCCCAACATATCTTCTTCGATTATGACCCCTTCTGGTATGTCAGGAATCACCAATATGTGGTTAACATTTTTTTGCACTGTCATTAGTGGGGAATCATATTTTCTTAGTGGGATGTAATCATGAGAGAACCTCATCTCCAATGATGATTCTACTCCCAAAGTATCCTCCACCTCTAGTACCTCTAGTTCTATTGGTGATGCATTTGTGTGGACCTTCTTTGGTACAGACAGTGGTTCTTTGGTGGTGCCATTTCTATAAGAATATTTAATTATTGATAGCTTCTTTAGCTCTATGTCTCATTCTTAGTTCTTCACCTGTGCTCTGTTCCCTCTTGTTGCATATAACGCGTAGTAACAATAACCAAGACTTGTCACCCCTCAACTGCTTTTGTGCCTCCTTGCAAACTGTTCATGTATCTTCATACCTTAACTACCTTGTCTAACTCATGAACGTGGTTGATGAATGGTTAAATAAATGTAGCTTTATTACCAAATCCATCATGTGAGTTTTGCCTTGGATTGCCAATATGTCGTGATTTCTAGTGTCTTTTATCACTTAAGGCTATACGACATCTTTATGACCTATCATTTCCACTTTGTCTTCATCATTCATGATTTAATTCTTTTTAACGATCTTGTCAGTACCATAATGCACAATTTTTCTTCTTTTACATATATTTCTTTCGTGGTCTTTTTCTTATGTGCATTAATTTCTTAACTGGCACAATTCCATCCTTATGTATGATAATCATTCCTTCTGCACATTCTAAAATTTTTGGGATGCTGCATGAACTTGCTATCATAGAGTAATACCATGTCTCCCACTTGAAACTGTTTTTGTTAAATGTGTATCTCATGCCTTGCCTTCTCTCGGGTTTTCTAAACTTGCTAATGGAAACATGTGACAAACTGATCTTCCTCAAGTTGTGCCAACTATGACAATATCTCCTTTATTACACCAGATTCTGAAATATCAGTGATGGATGTAATGCACAAGCTAGGTAAAATAAAATCCATTGGAATCACTACTTATTTCCCATAGACCAACCTAAAAGGTGTCTTCCCTATAAACTTTTTACTTGCCTTCATCTAGGCCCATAAAACTACGAGAACTCTTAAGTCCCAATCATCTCTCCATACGTTGAAGATATTTTTCAAATCATTTTCCAACATTTTATTAAAATATTACACTATCCCATTGGCCTGAGGATGATACGAGGTACTCTTCTGATGATGAATTTGAAACTCCTTAGTCAATGTTGCAATTGTTTTATTCAAGAAGTGTATTTCTTCATCACAGAGTAATATGCATGGACATCCACATTTTATGACTACATTCTCAAAAAAAAATCATCCACGAGTATTCACGGTACAGTTTGTGACTGGTGCTTATTTTTCCCATCGTGTCAAAAACTTTGTCACAGTAATTATGTACCTTGCCTCTGATCTTATTTCTTGTGGGTTAATTATTACCACAAATTTTGTGGCCCATTTATCAAATGATTTCAATGTAACTTGTGGATTTAAAGGAATTCCATCCCTCCTAGATGGCTATCCCACTCTTTGACACACATTGCATGATTGACATTGTTCTTTAGCATATTTATGTAGTGTTGGCCACCAAAGCCCCGCGCAGAGAATCTTTTGTGCAATTGTTTTTCCTGCATAATGTCCTCCTTCAATCCCTTCATGTGCTTTTTTGAGTATCATAGGCCTTTCATGTTCCAACATATTATAAATAAAGAGATATGTTCATTTTTCCATAGAAAATATAGCAATATTATCACCCAACCATAGGCACAAAGGCCACCCTTGAGCACCTTAACCTTGACAGACAAAATAATTCTAGTAGAAGAAAAATATCCAACCAAGGCTAGCGCAAATTTATCCAAGCATAGCACACCAAGAAAGAACAACCAAAAACCATGCAGAAAGTACAAACCATAACCAAGAGACCAAGTCCAACCAAAAGCCAAAATACCAGTTGCAGTAGTTGCAGCTGCACTCCCTCTCCAAACTTGTGCACCACTAGTCATATGTGGTTGTGAGAGTGTGAATGACAAATGAGCTCTAGCGCCCTCTTATTTATACTACTCTTTATTATCTATCCAGGTAGACTTCTTATTTTATAGGTTAACACTTAAATATTAATTCTTTTATTGAGATGACATTACTTATAGGGTCTCTACACATCTATTTAGGGTCTCTCTTGGTTCCTAGAGTATTATAGTCTCATGAAAGGTTACATGTAGAGGTTAATACCTCCCACAACTACCATAATATCAACACTTCCTCCTATATAGGAAGGTATTAAATAAATGGTATTGATCACAAATATACCATTCAATCAGTAGCATCATCATAGCCACACAAGCTATCTCTTGATCACATAGATCAACTCATGAGCAATATCATCACTATCAATATCATCTAATAGAATCAAATGCATCATCTCTCAAATCCATACTCCATCTGAGTAATCAGGAATGATGTTGAATAAGTCACTCACTCCACAAAGTGATACAAGAACCATTCTTATAATCTAGACATATGTCCAAAAAGAATTATGTTCCAACATATGTTGGAAGCTATGCCATGGGCTACAGGGACTATTCTTCTAATTTAGACATACTTCCTAGAAGAATGATTGTCCTAGACCATTTTCCCTCCAACCACTACTGTGAACTCATGGAATTTTTTTTCGTGTACCAATCTGTCCACTCTGGTCACTATTGTGAACTCACAGAGACATAACATTCTTCTAATCTAGACATATTTTCTAGAATAATAGTTGTCCATGGTACATAAAAAATATGTCAACATAGATCATTCTCCACAGGAAGAACATCTCTCCACCAACAATATGTCCTACCTAGACCATTCTCCACCTGGAGAATCTTTTTCCACCAACACACTAACTATCCATCTAGCTGGAAATCAATTCCAACACTAGTGGTAGTCTCCATGGAGCTCAAATAGCAACATATTGCTTCTATAATTCCATCCAATGGATAACAACTGTGTTTATCCATAGTAGTATACAACTACTATCCAGTGATACACAACCACTCCTAGTAGCACACCGCTACTAACCAGTGACACACAATAACTACCAGTGGATAACATCCACCACAATAGCATACAACTACTATCCAGAGACATACAATCTACATAACAATCATATCATCTTATATCAACCCGCATAAACAATATCATTATACAAACCAAGTCATCTCTGCCATTCTTTGAATCACATATGTGAGATCTAGAAGAGCATCTTCCCTTAGAAAGTAAAACATCAGCCATGGGATGTCCAGACTATTCTTCCCAAGCACAGAAGAATAATTGTCCCTAATTTATGAGCCTAGACCATTCACCTAACTGAGGCATTCCTCTGGCACTAATCATAGTGAAACATGGAGAGAATGAGTCTTCCCTAGGGAATTTTTTTCCCTAATTGTTGAACCTGGAACATTCACCTAATTGGGCCATTCCTCCAACACTAATCATAGTGCAACCTAGACAGATTGAGTCTCCCCTAGCGAATGACTGTCTAAACCATTTCCTATGGAAATGATTGTCTTGTACCAACCTCCAACATGGACCATTCTTCAAAACTTCTCACAACTATGAACTTTGAAAGAATGACTTCCCGACAAGGTGGACCATTATACTTGACCACTACTCAGATTCAATTCTAGGAAGAATGAATGTACTAGACCATTCCCTCACACTGGCCATAAAGGGAATCATTGTCTATGGTACATCAATAATCTATCAGACCATTTTCATTATGAAAATGATTGTCCAATCTTGACCATTTTTTGAAATGGAAAATGATTGTCCGTCAGAAATATCGAACCACTTTCTGGACCGAAAAGGAACTGCCCAACCTAGACCATTTTTTGAACTATAAAATGACTATCCATAAATCAATAACATATCAATTCTCCCTCCCAACCTAGGAGTAATCACTTTCATTTTTAATAAGGAAATTGTCTCCACAAGCCCCAACTTGTCCCTTAAGTAAGCAAACTTTTCATCTTGTACAAATGATTTACCAAAATATCTTCTATCTGCTTATCTATGGTGATAAATTGGAGAATCACTTATCCCCTATGGAATTTAACACGGAGAATATAATTCTTGATCTCAATGTGATTTGACCTATCATGGAACACGAGGTTCCTTAAAAGCTTCACATATCTCTTATCATTAGAATATATCATGGTAGAATTCAAAACCTGATCAGATAGTCCATAAATCAACTTACGGAGCCACACTGCTTCCATACAAGCATCACAAGGTGCAATATACTATTCTTTTGTAGTGTTGAGTGAAACAAACTTTATTTTCCTGCTAGCCCATAACATTGTGGCAAATATCAAACTAAAACATATCCAAGTAGAACTTATTTTGTCTTCTTCACTCCCTTCCCAATATGAATCTATAAATCCATGCAGTTGTGTATCATAATTTAAACATCCCACAAAACAAATATCTGGATGAGTATTCTCCAAATAAATTAATGAGTCAATCAATTGTTGATATAGAGACAAGTCTACTAGATTAGAGTATCTCAACTTATTCATATTTTTCATCATATGATTTTTACATGGACTTTCAATCCATCATCCCAGACTTTTGAAGAACCATTTTGATATAGTTCCTCTGTCATAGGATGTTTTAAATGTAACTTCCCTAACCCTTGGTCTTCTATTGAGATTTACCATCAAGATTAGATATTTCCCTCATGAGATCAATGGTCATGACTTAATCATTCATTGAGGTCAATTAAGTCATTAAAGTGACCCATAACATCATAACGTCACTTTTACATTAAAAAATTAAAATACCCAACTTTATAAAATCACTTTATAAAAGCATATTATAAAGTCACTAGGAGAAAATTTACTTGGTCACTTCCGCATGTTGAGCACTTCCAATGCAGAAGTACCTCCAAGCTACCAAATTTCAACACTCTCACATAGTGAGAGAGGTACTTCTGTTATCACCACCAGAATCTGTCTCCATCGCATCAGCTGCCATAGCTGCTCCCTCTATACTAGAAGTCTTTGGTCCCTCTAAACAAGAAGCCACTACTCCCACTGTAGTGGAATCCTCTGTTGTTACCTTTTTTGTACCATGAACTGAAGACATAATCCTAGGATACTTCACACTCTCCTGAGCATCCATATTTGTTGACTCATGCCTCTTGAGTCCTTTGAGAGTCCAGAAAGAAGACTAAGTCCTCGGTATAAACACTTTATCCCGTGATTCCTTCCAACATCCCGACATCGAATCTAAGTCCAGAGATCCACTGGACCCCAACACAGGTCTATCCAACACCCTGTACATGCCCTTATACTTGAAAACACACATTATTGTTGTGTTATCAGTTTCTCCTACAGGATATTAACACACATGCCCACCGTAGAAGATAACTCCAAATCCACTTTCATCCAAATATGACACTGAAAGAAAATTAACAGTCAACTATGGAATGTATAAGACCTCGACAACCTCCAAAATACCTCCTGATTCTAGTTGGAATCTCACCCTTCCAACCCCCTTTACTTCAATTTGTGGCTTAGCTCCACAATTCACTTAGTAGTCTGAGTCTATCTCTATAAGATCGAGGAAAACTGACCTCAATCTAGTCATGTGCCGAGTATCTCCACTATCCACCAACCAAGACTCAATGTCCTCGAACACTAAGAATCCACTTCCCATGGGACCAGTCATGAGAGAGAAATCCTTCTCATATCTCTCGATAAACTCTACAACCTCTGTTGAAGCTAACACCTCTGGTTCTGATTTCTTCTTCTTCTTCTTGTTCATATATTGACTAGCATAGTGGCCATTCTTGTGACATGAAAAGAATATCTCCTTGCTCGTGTCCTTCTTATTCTCATTTCCCTTAACCACAAGAGAAATGTTATTGTCGTCAACACCATCCAATGCCTTTTCCTGAGACCCCTCCCATATCTCCTCTCGTGTAAAATCATCCCACAATATTTTCCATTCAGGGAGCTTTTCTCTCCTCACCACACACTTGAAGAAAACCTCCCTCTCCTTAGTGAATCCTTTGAGGGCTATCCGCACCAAATCTATGTCAGGAATGAATTCTCCAACAGATTCCAATTCATCCTTCACACGTGCAACTTGGGTGAGGTAGGTGGAAATAAACTCTCCTTTGGCCATCCTAGCACCATGGAGCTTGTCCCAGAGATCCATTTTCCAGTTCTCGTTCTTTTCCTCATATAGAATTTTCAGTGCATCCCACATTTCTTTTGTTGTCTTCTTCTCATCCAAGTGTCGAATAAGGTGGTATTTGACCCCGTCCAAGATGATTCTCTGAGTCTTGGTTTCCTTCACCTCATGAACATCAATAGCTATGGGATTTGAAGTAGGTACATGCACAATGGTGTTCGCAAACAACCATAATTTTTTCTCCTTGAGAACACGGTTGATTGTAACCTTCCATTGTAGGTAGTTGGAGATCCCCTCCAACCTATCTTCAAATATGATGTTGGAAGTCATCTTTGTCCTCCTGAAAAATAATCATTTCTCCTTTTATTCAACCCAATGATTCAACAAATCACTTGTTTTCCAAAGTTTCAAAGCTTCCCAGTAAACTTTAGAGCACATGCTCTGATACCATGTTGAAAATACATCTTATTTCAACATACACTTAGTCTACATTAGATTTCAGCCTCATATAAAGATACAACAATCATACAGTTGTTCTTTATGAACAACAACAATCAGACACAAGTTATGAAATAAAATAGCAGTGGAATTAATTTATGAACAACAGACAATAACCCACATTTGGCACAAAAATGTCTGCATAAACACTTGGAAAAATATTTAGAAAATTGGACAATTTTGAGGAGGAAAAAGTGTTTCATTCAGCTCTAGGAATTTCTGAGCTTTTACAACAGTAAATGGCATCAATATTACAACATATTCAATGACTTCTTTCATCCAAGTTATGAATCATACAAACAGTCCCAGACTGTAGCTAACAAAGACAACCATGGTTGTATGACCTGTATGGCCTAGCACAACCAATAAATCTTCAAAAAAAGTCACCAATCTTCATAGAAAACCGTACCAAAATAAATTGTACAGAATAGGAGAAAAAACTCAACAAATGTGCATTGGAAATCATGCCAACCTGCTATAAAACGACAACCTCAATTTTTGTGCCCTCCCTTTTCTATATGACCAAATTGCACAGATGTATGACCTCATTTATTGTTGTTGTATGAAATGTATTAAATGATGCTATGCTCCTTGAGATGCATGTCAATTCCACTCTTTGGGATGCATGCCAAACCCTCTGTGTTGTAGCTCTGCCTCCAAGCCTACACTCCTCCTTGGGATGCATGCCCCTTAACCTTCCCTCAATCTCTCCTCAAAAGTGTTCCCTCCTTCTCCTAATGAGCTTCCTTTTAATGAATTTTTAAATGTAACTACCCTAACTCTTGGTCTTCCAATGAGATTAATGGTCAAGATTAGATATTTCCCTCATGAGATCAACAGTCACGACTTAATCATTTGTTGAGATCACTTAAGTCATTAAAGTGACTCATAACATCATAAAGTCACTTTTACCTTAAAAAATTAAAATACCCAACTTTATAAAATCACTTTGTAAAAACATATTAGAAAGTCACTAGGAGAAAATTTTCTTGGTCACTTCCGCATGTTGAGCACTGCCAATGTAGAAGTACCTCCAAGCTACCAAATTTCAACATCTGGTGTTGAACCAATGGCTCTGATACCAATCTATAATGTCCCCATCCACCCCAGGTTGGGCCATGTCACTCCATACAACCCTCTAATAATGTTGTTATGCCACTTTGTAATGTACCCAGTCCCCTACTGATTTTTGTTATCACCTTACACATGTTCTAAGTCAACCAAACTATAACATTTTGAACATACCACTGACCAATGTTACTCTAAAAGTACATTGTGAAGAATATAATTTAACACAATCCACATAGTTTCACTTAAATTAACGTGCTCGACCCAATATTGAGTCATGCTACACAACTTCTAACTGCGGAAGTAACAATCTATTTTCAAAACAACCCTAAGGAGAAGAATCAAATTAAACAACTACGCACACAATCATACTAACCACAAAGTACAGTTGTGCACATAACCACCTAGGCTCCATGTGCCACTTCTTATTTCATTTTGCATGAAATCCAATTCCTTAATCGCACACACTGGATTTCTATCCTCTGAAGTACACAAGTTACGATCCTATGCACTCGACCACTCAATCCTCTTCTTTGAAATGCATAAAATAAATCACAAGGTTAAACTTAACATGTGAGTTTACCATCAACTAACATACTCATGCACAACTAAAAGTAACGGATAAAAACTCCATATTTACATGAGTAAGCAACAAATAACATAATAGAAGAAAATATTATATGCAACAACATACAAGAATTAACCCATGTCAAATATAGACAAAATGCACAAAGTAACGAAGACAAGCACATAAAGAACACTTATCTTTTATAAAATACACCAACTTTGGCCTTGAATTAGACATTCCTCCCAACCATAGACATTGTTTCTCATAACATTTAAGCAACATGTCACCCCTGAGCTAGGGAAAAACTCCACCTGGGAAAAAAGGATCCTAGTGACAAGTTATGGTATGAAACTCAACAAAATTTCCCAATCCTTAGTTCTTGTTGCTAGAAATATCCCACAGTCCCTCATTCCCCATGCACTTATCACACCCAAGGAAGTATGCCCCCTCTTAGGGTTACCAACAACATGTCGGACATCAAGTCTCTCGACCCTACGACTAATGCACAATTCACCAAGAAACAACTCTAAACAAAAATCTCACCTAGAGAGTATGTCAACAGGTCTGACAAGCACTCCACAAAAACTAGTCTCTTTCCTAGAGAGAGTGTTCATATTCTGTGAACCTAAATCTTCGAAGGTAGAATTTTGGTTACACCCCCACAACTCCGTGTAATATTCCTTGGGAAGATAAGGTAATAATCATATTTTCCATACAATCCAACCCCCTTCTGGTCACGTGTAATACCTCTAAGTTGGACCCCAGTTGAAATACAATTATAAGTATGTGTATAGGCTAGTCGGTCGGGAACCTCTTTTGGCCAAAGAGCCTAATTTTTATTATGTATTTCCACTTGGAAATTAATGAAAGAAAACATGACTACATGCAGAACAATGTGACAAGAAGACTAAGGGGGGTAAAGTCTAGTAGAATGGGAAAGGGGGCCTAAGAATCTAGAAAATAGGCTAATCTAAGGGGGATTAAGACAAAAAGGAATATTTAATCAATATTCCTAAAGTTAAAGTCTAAAATAGGGGATAAATCATTTTATTCTAAGTCCCTATGAG
>ML790918.1:72423-91934 GCA_009831015.1 Picea engelmannii | reverse complement strand
TATATATATATATATATATATATATATATATATATATATATATATATATATATATATTTAACTAACTAAAAAAATTAATAAGAATAAAATATAAAACAAATTTCAATTTATTAAAAAAATTTAAAACAAAATACAAAAAAAAATTAAATTGAAATAGGCATCGTGGGTCCTCGCATGAGGCCCATCTGCCCCCACTAGTTCATTCACCTCCTAAAACACTACACCTCCCAGCTCTTCTTTCTTAACCCTAACTCTACGTGCCCAACCCTTCCTTCGCCTATCATTCGGCCGCCTCCCTTCTTTGCACTATTGTAAGCATTTTCCCTTGCTATGCTCACGAAGATGTCGATTTGATGCAGAGGTAGAGGTGGTCTGAAGCGCAGTCCATGGATGCATAGTGCACCCCTATTGGGTCTCTCTCTCGTGAGCTCTTCCTTGTGTCCTGAGGCTTGGATGGTCAGGCACTCGGTTTCAGCTACAAATGGTTTGGCTAGTATGCTTGTGGTTTTAGTTTTAGTTTCTCATGGTTTCATGAAATCCTAGAATGCGCTCCTGAGATTTTTGGTTTTGTTTGACTCTGTTTCAGCTACAAATGGTGCGAACAATTGTGTGTTCTCTCTTCTTTTTTTTCTGAGCACTTAAGATTTCTCTGGGAGAAACATGAGGGCATAGGAGATATAAGGGAAACAACTCGTTAATTAGTAACTCATGGCTTATTATTTTTTTTGGCTTTCACGCATGGGAGTTTTGTTTCCTGTGGCTCCTTTTCCCCAAGTATAAACCTCATTTTTAGCTGTCAGAGTTGCTACATGGTATGCTCCACAAGCTATCTCCTCAACACTTTCATTTTCCATCCTTCCTTCTACTAGGCAAGGCAGCTTGCCATCATATTTGGGGTTTCCAAGCTGACCATAAACAATACTGCCCATGGTAAAAAAAAAAACTAACCCGTTGTCGTCAAGCATACAGTAAGACTATGCGCACATGCAATTTTCCAGAAGTTATAATTTATGAGTGTTGGCACACAAGTTGGTATAATCTTTGTCTCTCTATCTCCATGCCCAAGCCGACCTTTATCTCCATCACCCCTTGTGAACAACTTTCATGAGCAACAACCAGCACTAGAATGTCCTACCATGACTTCCACAACTGCAACTGTATGAAACACACCACAAGAAAGACCAATGACTCTTAAACCTTTCAGAGACTCTACTTCCTTATGGTATGACACACTTCTACAATCTCCATGCCCCAGTACGCCAAAGGTTCCATCCCCAAATGTAAACAGCTACCCAGTTGAAGTTACCAACGCAGTGTGCTAAGGTCCACAAGCGATAGAAGAGACTTGGATTCCATCTAGAGGGCCATAAATATTCTTCGATATCCAATGACTCACATCATTCCCATGTCCTAGGAGACCAACGTGAGGACTACCATTGCCCCAAGTGTACAACTCACCAGTCACAGTAACTCCACATGTTTGATATTCACCACAGGAAACAAGATCAACACAATTGTTAGCTAAAGCTTCAACAAGCTATGGTTGCCAAGCACCTGAGCATATTCCATGACCAAGACGGCCTCCACACTCCTCTCCCCGGGTGAAAACTTCCCCTTGTCTTGTAACAAGAGCGACATGTCTAACTCCACAAGAAATAGGATGAACATCTAAAACCAATGCAGACTCTAATGGCTTTGGTAGAAGTGCATCTGTGCTTGCAACAAGAGAATTGGTGTCTTTTTCAATACTACCTCCCAAAACACCATCCCATGTTCCCTTCCCCCAAACATAAGCATCCCCTAGGGCATCATAATCATCTTGACCAGATCCTTGACTTGAAGAACTAGGTGCACTTGAAACACTAACTTTGAAAGCTTCTGAAGAAATGCCTTTCGCTTGCATCTTTATACAATCTTAAACCATATCTCAACTTGTTGAATGTTAAAATACTTTGATGAGAGTAGATATGTTCCTCAAACCCAAACTAACTGACTTGTTTAAATAAATTCCACTCAAGTAACAAGAAGACCTCCCACTTGGTCTATAGATCTTAGAATCTATGTTTTCTTGTTTATTTCACATTCAAATTGTCCATTGCCAGCAAGCTTTTCCAGATAATGCATAGGTTTTGTAATTAGTTGAAGAAGTGGCAACTAGTTTTGCCTCAATGGTGACGCAGCATTAGACACCGACACATGCGCATTCCAATTTTCACAGATTCTCAATATCCGCTACACTGACCATGGCATCAAATCCCTTCCTTCTCTTTATCAACTCTGCTATTAAATGCCATTCCTGGGTTTAGTTTTTAATTTAAAACCCAGAAAACCTAAAATGGTATCTAAAGCAAAGATTTAGTGAAGTAATACGATGTGTTTTTATGAAACTTTAGACAAGGGTGTATCACAGTTATAAACCGCAGATAGTTCTTTGGACGAGATGCAGCGGGCAAGAGTTGGGAGCTTAGGCCTTCACGCCTTCCTTAGGTTAGGATTTGCATTGTTTTCTCTTTTCTTTATTTGGAAGGTCTGGGTTCCATTCCCATCGACCACCATATCCTACGACTCTCTTTTTTTTTAATATAAATAATTTTTTTTTAACATACTGTATAATACTAATTTTATTTTAGAAAAGTACGTAAATAAAAAAAAATTAAGTAGATCTGTATATAAAAAAAAAACAACATTTTTTTTGTTGAAAATCTCATCTATCTTTTATGAGGTTTCTTACAGTTTTTTTTTTTTTTTACAGGTTCGCAGGTGAATAGGGTTTGGTTCTAAAGAAAGAAAATTCAGTTGTAGGTAGGCCCTTAAGGCTCTAGTGCTTCAAATTGAAGCTCTAATACAATGTGTAAGGTCTATGTCCCCACAGAGCCTGATAAAAATACAAGCTAAAATTAAAGAATGAAGAAAGTTTATCCTGTACAATTCAATCATCAACGTATAATCATTTATTATTCGACATAAATTAAATTTATTAACAGCATGAAAGTAAATTTAATTAACAACCACTTAACAAAATAAATTTATGAAATTCATACCTCTTTCTGATGTTGATTTCTCAATCTCCGATTGTCCTCTCTGTTGCTATGCCTGAACTCTGCCCAAAAATGAATCTTCCCTCCCTGCCAACTAGGAACAAATCCTTTTCAGCTCCCTATCTCTAGGATTCCATGAGGATTCCTAGCCCCCAAACACAAAACTCCCAGCAACCTGGTGCACCCCTGTAACAGTTCACCCAAACTCCAAACCAGAAAATATCCTCAGCAAAAAATACAGTCCCTACTCTCAAAATTCTCTCCTTCCCTCAAACTCCAAAAGTCCCCTTTTCTGAATGCCTCTCCCCCTCATATCCTTCCCCATTCACCACCTCCTCCTTTATTTAATGCCACCCACCTTATCCCTCCATTTACTACCTTATCCCTCCATTCAATACCCTATCCCCTGTCATACGTAAAGTTTTATAATAAATAAATTAAATTTATTAAGCCTTTAATTCTTTACCCCAATCATTAAATCTGTTAAGTAATCAATTAATTAATTAATCAACATATATTAAACAATTAATAATAATCAATTAATTAATTAATTAATTAATATTATTAATAATTAATCATTACTTAACTAATACACATTAGGACAATTAATTATTTAATTAACTATTCTTGATAACCTTAAGCATCTATTTAACTAGGGTTGTTACACTCAATGTCTACAATTCGTTCAAGCAAGATGAAAAACAAAGTGTAAAACAAGGGAAATCACAATCTGATAAAACAATTTTCATAGATATTCAATGTCAGAAGTGATCACAAAGTAAAATGCCCTCAGGATTACAATAACATACACTGGATCACTATCTCATCAAATCCCTTCTCAGGCTTCACCCTCTCGGGCCTCCTCTTCTTGTTCTATTACAAGATGCTATCTTAAATAGCAAGATACAATAAACAGATTATTCCTATCTGCTAGGAAATAATCATAAAAATGAACTAAGAATAAAAGAAATCTATGATATTATGAAAGAAATATGGTACAACTTAAGTCAAATGATTTTCGATCTGTGTCCTTAAAATATGGAGATGTGGAACTAATTGATTTACTGCTGAAAATCTGGAAATGATATCTTTGATTGCCATCTACCCTGCCACTTGTGCCTTGAAATCCTGGATACTCATTTAACTATTATTTGAATGTCGATTCTGTAATGGCATTGTTTGCAACAATTTACCTCGATACTATGCCTCTATATTATAAAAGGGTAGGCATTCTCAGACTAGAATTTATAGTTTTCATTAGTGGATATTTTATTCCTAGTGAACATCCTTTACATTTGATGCCTGGTGTTATCAACATATATTTCACTATCTTTTACTACACCTTCAACATCCTGGGGTGATCCATAAAGTTCCTTGATTGTGATTCCAACTTGAGCAATCTTTGACAGTATGTTCTCCCTAAAATTGTGATCCACTACTAGTGGATCTAAGGAATAATCAAGTGTTCTCTTATCCTCTTCATCCATGGGCACACTGTCATAAAGGCCAAAACCTGCATAACCCTCTATATATTTACCATTTGAATCGTATCTGAAGATAATAGACTATCTGATGAAGAGTCCCATCGGTCTTCTGGAGTACCCCAATACCATGGCTTGATTTAAGTCTGACTTCTTAGTAACCAATTTCTTTCTCCATGGTAGATCCACATACTCTAGATCCTGCATCTCGACGACCTATTGGAATGGGAAAATATCAGACCGTGGCTGCAAGAATGACATCCCTAGTCGTAGAAATGTTTATCAGAGGTGGTACTCGACAATGTGTTTAAAAGACGTCAAGATGCCCAAGAAATATTTTCCAATCTTAATAGAAGACCACATTGTCGATGGTATTTTTCTTCTCATAACCCTAGGTATAATGAGTGCGATCAAAATTTAGACCTCTTAATAACAATAGTAGAAAATCAAGTGGTTTTGTGGACACGTTTCAACCGGAAGAAATCTTTCACCTTCATGATGGATGCTGATTATCAGAGCAGATGGCAATGACTTCTTGTTGGCAAGACAAATTCTTTAAGAACAGATGGCAATGAATTATGTTGGAAAGACAAATTATTTGAGAACAGATGGCAATGACTTATGTTGGCAAGAAAAATTCTTTGAGAACAGATGGCAATGACTTATGTTTGGAAAGAAAAATTATTCCACAGCTAGGATAACTCCTCCTCATTGTGGCTTGGTGTGGTGCTAGTGCGATGTCTTTGACTTGACTTGTGTAATGTGGCTCTAACTCATGATGTTGCGTGAATAAGGTTGGCATATGTGGTTGATACAGATTTCGGGTGCTTTCCTTGTAAGCTCCTGATTGATGGTTAGAAAATGGCCCCAAAACTTTTACTAAGGATAAATAACTCTGCATAAAGACCCAAGAACATAAAACTGACCACAAAAGCTAAAACCGACTTATTGAAATCACTTTTATTTGCTAGATAAACTTCATTTCAATCCATAGGCACGAATATTGCCATTAAAAACATAAGCAATCTAGATATGGCCCGAAAATAAATCTAGCGAAGGATTCAAGAAATAATATGATGCTTTATAATGGTGCTACAGGAATGTCCCTTTTCTAGTAGCGTGTCTGTCATGACCAAAAGTCCAAATTTTAATACTATGAATTTGAATACTAACAGGGGGCACACTTCCTTGGTGGGACAAGCATGTGGGGAAAGTGGATTCTATGGAACTTGACACCTGTATTATTCCTATCCATCTTGTTACTAAATCTTGGAGGGAAGTGGGCAGCCATAGGGGGCACACTTCCTAGGTGGGACAAGGATGTGGTGAAAGTAGAGTCTTTGGAACTTGGCACCTGTATTATTCTTGTTCGGATTGTTGTTAAAGCATGGAGGGAAGTGGGAAACCATAGGGGTCACACTTCTTGGGTGGGACAAGCATGTGGGGAAAGTAGAGTCAGAAAGATTTTTGTTGAACTTGGCACCTATATTGACAATTTTTTGCTGCTAAGAGACCTTTAGGAATAGATTTCCCTTTCCATAGTGGAGTTCAAGCCCTTCTCGGAGGTGACTTATTCTTAGTTTTTGGGGAACAATATCTACAGTTCAGAGGAAATTCATATGTCTGCATTCAATTGGTGTTTATTTCATAAGATAAGTGTCTATGATGTGCTTATTTCAATTACTATGTGTGTAATTATGACTTTTCTATCATGAAGTATCTATTATTAATTCTATGTATGAATTGTTATTGTTGTGCATTGTTTATATTCCACATAACTCTGTAGGAATCATGTGTTGAGTATTAGTGTGCAAAATACTATGACTTTTGGTAACAATTGATTTCTATTTGTAATATCGTTTAAGTAATATTCACTATAAAAATTGTAAAGATGATGTAAATTGGTAATTATGTCATGGGTTCCATAATTATCACTATCTTGATCATATTAGCGATGAGACTGGTTCAATAATAAAGTTTGTAGTTGCAATACCCTGAAAATGTTTATCAATGACTATATTTATATCCTCATCTATCTATATAGGATTAATAATTGTACATATGATAAGTGGGGAAATTAATCATCTTGTTACAAGAAAAGTTAAGTGAGTAAAAACTCAGTATTCTAGGATGGAAAGGCCTTAAGCAACTACAAACTATGCACTGAACGTAAATTCTCATCCTTAAATTGTGTTTAGAAAATATTAATAGTTTGGGGTGGGTTTTACAACCTCCATATGGCACTAAGATTATTAGGAAGGCCTCTGAGAAAAAATTAGATCCTTAAACACTAGATTTGTACTAATTTAAGGATGTTGGGGTAGCATTGGATATGGGACGTCGATGAAAAGACTTCGGGAGAACCTTCTCCACCGTAGGATATATCGGGATGACGTCTCCCACCCAATACTTAGAATAAATTTGTCCTAACCTAGAAGGTCATGCCAACAATTAGTGATGAGGTGTATCCCACATGAGTCCACATGGAGGGTTCACGTGGAGGGTGGCTATGGTGGCATGTGGCACAGTGTAATGGTATTTAGTAAAATGAAGGTGACGTGGTTTGAGTGTCATGTGTCCAAGCCGACAAACAATGTTGGGTAGGTCCACGTGTGTAACATGTAGGCAGTGAACTTAGGCACATGGCAGGTTCACACAGATAGAAAAGTGACTGGACTTAGGAGCATGGTAGGTTCACACAAATAGAAAAGCGACTAAGTGTTGATACTTTTGGACAAACTTATGAAGGGGTGGAACAAAATTGTAAGTCTGTGAGTCCATGAGTCTATGTGGATGGAAAAAATGGCTAAGTGTTGAGACTTGTCGGATGAACTTATTAAGGGAAGGCACATAATCATGCTTCTACGAGTCTGTGAATGAACAATAATTTAAGTGTTGGTGGCGGGTTCGTGAGAGATATGAATATAGACCATTAGTTCGCAAGACCGCCACCGCGAGTTCATGAATATAGTAAGGTTGTTAGAAGAAACAAAAATTTTGATACCGCATCCCTTAGAAGTTAAATAGGGGATCAAGTATGTTACATCACAAGATCCTGCAACAACCATGGTAATGATAATAATAAAACAATAATTCCCAAGATATAGTAAGGCCATAAATATATATTACATGCCTTCCACTTGACAGTTGTCACCTCCAAAAGTATCTTTAAGCCGCTTGGTGACCAGTTCCATACCCTTGGGAACTTAGGATAAAATAATGTATGTGACATTACATTTTTCCCAAAAATATTATTAAAATGTTCCCCATGACTTATGAATCACCCCCTTTTCACTTTTTCTAGTGGATTAGGCCCCCCATCTCTTTTCGTCTGAGTCATTCAACGAGCCATGTTGCAATATTATAATAATAAACATGAATAAATTTGCATGGATATGCGAGTTGGCCTATGTACGTCCAACATCACTAGCCTCATAATTACACAAGCTCCTTGACCTCAAAACATAAACATCCATTCCCATGCACTAACCTAAGTGCATGCAACATAGTGCAATGTGCATGCTTTCCCAGGTGTGTGCAACACGTAGAATGTGCACACCTTGTCTTTATGACAATTCTCCGTGTACTTTTTTTTATGTGTGCAACACCATAACCAAGTGTCCTTGGCTCACCAGCCTAAGAATACATTAAATTTGCACTTGGTTATAATGACTCACCAACCTATGTGTACAATTACAAAGGGTTCTAGATCAGGGACATTACAACCACTTCCTTCAGATCTTTGATACTCCTATACAGTTAAATGCCTATCCCAACAGATGATGCCATGTAAGTTTTGAAAGAGGGTGTATTTTTTTCATAGATAAATGTCCTTTGATGGGGGCCATGTCATTTTGTAAAATATTGTAAGAGTTTGTTGACGGAAGTGGGGCCAACATTGAAGAATATGGACCATGAAATAGGGTGACCATATTGTTAAAGGATTTGATCCTCCTAATATGGAGAGGATTCTTGGGGGGGTCCTATCTGGAGTGTAGTCATGGTAGTCTTGGGAGGATACCATGTAGAGGATAATCATGGTACAAGGAGACAATGTTGCAATGACTATATTTGTAATGGAGTTATCCACACCCAACAAGTCACCAAGAATTAGTATATGTACATAGTGGCATCATGATATCTATATATAGTTAGATATTATGATCCCAAACTACTTAGTATAATACTATTTTATTATACTTAGGTTTTTCTATAATGTATTTAGTTAGATTAGATAGTGAGTCTAGAAGAGAGTAGCTTATTATAAGCATCAAAATAGAAAACAATTAGAATATTTATTTAATGTAAATTAACACTTGTCATACTCACATGATTATGTGATAAGATGTCCCTACCAAAATTTAGCTTAGAATTACTTTTGATTAAAGCTCTTATTTTCTCATGTGAGAGTAATGTTGGAGATTGTAAACTCTCACATTTATTTTGTAATTCTTTTCCTTCTTTTAATAAAATTTATATGTCTGAGGACACATCTCTCTCTCCATATATATCAATAACAAAATATAATTATTGCAATTATTATCATAAAGTTATTAAAAAACTACTATGCAATAATAATCAAAGATTATAATTTAGAGTTACCTTGTAATAATATGTCATCATTTTTTCTAGAAGGTATGACTTATCATCCCACATATAGTGGGCCTAATGGTTAAGAACATGTGTTTCCTCCTAAGAGGTCACGAGTTCAAATCCAAAGGGGGGTAAGGTATGTAAGTCAAACAAAGGTTGCATTACAAAATCCAAAAAAAAAATATTATTATTTTTATTAAAAAAAAATATTTACTTAAATTAAACTTATAAAGATAATAGATACAACATTAAGTGGAAAATTTAAATGATAAATTTAATTTTTAACAAGAAAAAAAAAATCTAAAAACATTGAAATGGTAAATGTATTTGTATTTTACTTTATCAATATTTTTTTACATTAAAAAGTCAAATTTTCTTAATGTTTTTAAAACAAATCACATTAGGTGTTTCCAATCAATTTGAATAAAATTCCCATACATCTATCGTATACTTTAGATTTTTCTGGATATTTAATATTAAACTATCACTATACCCCAAATTAATTAACAAAATCAAATTATTGTTAAAGTCACAAAATTACCAATTTAATTATTAAAACTCCAAATACTATTATTATCCATCAAAATTAAATAAAACTTCCAATAACAAATATTATATCTTATTATATTTTAAAATTTATTATAATTAAAAATCTCTTTATTCAAAATAAAAGTAAATCCAGTATTATTAATAAATCAATTATCTCCCAAACTCAAAACAAAAATTATCTTCCAAACTCAAAACAAAAATACCACCAAACTGGTGTTTGGTTATCAAAACTAATTCAAACTACGATCGAACACAATATCCTAACTAATAAATCCACTAATCCATTAGCATCCCCTTCGATGATAGTGGACAACCTCACACCGATGGACAAATTCAAGTTCCATTACTTAAAGTTCTTCGTGGAACGCAAAATGTTCGCTGACATTGCATGAAATTCACCAGCCTTGACCTCAGCTTAAGTTGTAGAGATTGTATCCATTTCAGTGACCTAAACAAAATTTCAAAATTAGGTCAATTAGATCAATTGTTTTTGAACAAGATGGAGATCAAATGAAGCATCAGACTATTTAGTTAAATAACATTTTTTTCATGGCTAAATAAATTCGTAAGCATCAGACTATTTAGTTAAATAACATTTTTTCATGGCTAAATAAATTCGTAATTTAAAAGTTCATTTTGTTTTGTTTTTTTTATCATATTTTTCAGTGGATTTTATTTTTTATTATAAATTTTTAGACTTGTAAATATAAATGGTTAAATCTATATAATCTAAGTTTTTAAGGAGTTTTTCAAAATACTAAATTCATTTAAAATCATTAATATATTCAAAAATACATTTAAACAATAAAAATAATAATTTCATCAATATGTATATCACTGAATTCTAATGAAAAATTTCCAAACTTAAAACATTTAAACAACATTCTAAATAAATACAAGTTTACCATGTTATCTTTAAAGTTTAAGAAACTTTAAGCACTCAACATTTAAGAAACTTTAATCACTCAACATATTTATTTCCTGGAATTTCAAAAAAATAATTTTAATTTAATACTTTCTAAAACATCAAAATTCCAGTTATATTGTAACACTTCATTTGTTGTTGCTGAATGTTCGTGTGTAAGTTTCATACCATATTCATTGCTTGAAATGAAAGCTCATCCACTGATACAATATATATGTCATCTATTAAAAAAGCCGTCTAGATATATGATTTGGTCGAAAAAAAACCGAACAGTATAAAAGAATTAATGATAAGACTACGGTAAGCATTGCGTCCAGTGACCATGCCATACCTGCAATCTGTGTCTCTATGACCAGCCGGACGCCAGCATGGCTGCCTCGGGAAATGAGGGCAAATACAGCACGGATGCCTCGGGAACTGAGCGAAAACATGAAGAAAATGTAAGTAAACTAGTCATTACTATATGCAAAAGGGAGAAAACAAATATAAATGCAGAAGCCGGGCAGAGTGGATCTCAACTTTTCCATACTCGGGTATGAAATCTAGACTGCTCCTCCATAACTTGACCTAAAATCCGTAGGGAGCAACGACAGTTTTAGAATTCTAAAAATCAGGAAATCAAAAGGCCAAAATTTAAGCGACAAAATCTCTCCAATCGAGTGCATAAACAACGGCTTTTGTTGCAGAAAGAGAAAATGTTACCGAAATCTCCTTTTGTTTTTTCACGATTTTAGAGAGTGCTGAGTGCATGCTATTTCGCCCCAACGATTCTTTGAGACTGAAAAGTTCTCCGAAACAGCTTGGTGGTCGAAACTCAATCAAATCCTTGCGGGGCGAGCTGAGACGGAGTGGATTTCTGTAAGAGGCTTCCCTGAGGCGAGGAGGAAGCGGTAACTTTGAGTGTCCAAGATCATTTTGGGGAGTTTCAATCTCCTTTGAAGCATCAGTTTGTCTCGATTCAAAACGGGAGTTCGTCATGGTGTAATGGTATTTAGTAAAACGAAGGTGACGTGGTTTGAGTGTCATGTGTCCAAGCCGATAGACAATGTTGGGTAGGTCCACATGTGTAACATGTAGGCAGTGAACTTAGGAGCATGGCAGGTTCACACAGATAGAAAAGTGATTGGACTTAGGAGCATGGTAGGTTCAGACAAATAGAAAAGTGACTAAGTGTTGATACTTTTGGACCAACTTATGAAGGGGTGGAACAAAATTGTAAGTCCACGAGTCCATGAGTCTATGTGGATGGAAAAAATGGCTAAGTGTTGAGACTTCTCAGATGAACTTATTAAGGGAAGACACATAATCATGCGTTTGTGAGTCCACAAATGAAAAATAATTTAAGTGTTGGTGGCGGGTTCTTGAGAGGTATGAATATAGACCATTATTTCGCAAGACCGCCACCGCGAGTTCGTGAATATAGTAAGGTTGTTACAAGAAACAAAAATTTTGATATCGCATCCCTTAGAAGTTAAATAGGGGGTCGGGTATGTTACATCACAAGATCCTGCAACAACCATGGTAATGATAATAATAAAACAATAATTCCCAAGATACAGTAAGGCCATAAATATATATTACATGCCTTCCACTTGACAGTTGTCACCTCCAAAAGTATATTTAAGACACTTGGTGACCAGTTCCATACCCTCGAGAACATAGAATAAAATAATATATGTGACATTACACTTTTCCCAGAAATAATATTAAAATATTCCTCGTGACTTACGACTCACCCCCTTTTCACTTTTTCTGGTGGAGTAGGCCCCCCATCTCTTTTCGTTTGAGTTAGTCAACGAGCCACGTTGCAATATTATAATAATAAACATGAATAAATTTGCATGGATATGCGCATTGGCCTATCTATGTCCAAGCTCACTAGCCTCATAATTACACAAGCTCCTCCGCCTCAAAACATAAACATCCATTCCCACACACTAACCTAAGTGTGTGCGATATAGTGCAATGTGCATGCTTTCCCAAGTGTGTGCAACACATAGAATGTGCATACATTGTCTTTATAAGAATTCTCCGTGCACTTTTTTTGATGTGTGCAACACCATAACCAAGTGTACTTGTCTCACCAGCCTAAGAATAAATTAAATTTACACTTAGTTACAATGACTCACCAACCTATGTGTACAATTACAAAGGGTTTTGAATCAAGGACATTACAACCACTTCCTTCAGATCTTCTTTTCTCCTATACAGTTAAATGGCTATCCCAATAGATGATGCCATGTAAGTTTTGAAAGAGGGTGTAGTTTTTTCATAGATAAAGGTCATTTGATGGGAGACATGTCATTTTGTAAAATATTGTAAGAGTTTGTTGATGGAAGTGGGACCAACATTGAAGAATATGGACCATGAAATAGGGTGACCATATTGTTAAAGGGTTTGATCCTCCTACTATGGAGAGGATTCTTGGGGGGATCCTATTTGGAGTGTAGTCATGGTAGTCTTGAGAGGATACCATGTAGAGGATAATCATGGTACAAAGAGACAATGTTGGAAGGACTATATTTGTAATGGAGTTATCCACACCCAACAAGTCACCAAGAATTAGTATATGTACACAATGGCATCATCATATCTATATATTGTTAGATGTTATGATCCCAAACTACTTAGTATAATATTATTTTATTATACTTAGGCTTTTCTGTAATGTATTTAGTTAGATTAGATAGTGAGTCTATAAGAGAGTAGCTTATTATAAGCATCAAAATAGAAAACAATTAGAATATTTATTTAATGTAAATGGACACTTCTCATACTCACATGATTATGTGATAAGATGCCCCTAGCAAAATTTAGCTTAAAATTACTTTTGATTAAAGCTCTTATTTTCTCATGTGAGAGTAATGTCGGAGATTGTAAACTCTCACATTTATTTTGTAATTCTTTTCCTTCTTTTAATAAAATTTATATGTCCAAGGACACATCTCTCTTCATATATATCAATAAAAAAATATAATTATTGCAATTATTATCATAAAGTTATAAAAAAACTACTATGCAATAATAATCAAAGGTTATAATTTAGAGTTACCTTGTAATAATATGTCATCATTTTTTCTAGAAGGTATGACTTATAATCCTCATATAGTGGGCCTAATGGTTAAGAACATGTGTTTCCTCCTAAAAGGTCACAAGTTCAAATCCAAAGGAGTGTAATGTATGTAAGTCAAACAAAAGTTGCATTACAAAATCAAAAAAAAAAAAATTTTTTTTTTATTAAAAAAATATTTACTTAAATTAAACTTATAAAAATAATACATACAACCTTAAGTGAAAAATTTAAATGATAAATTTAATTTTTAACAATAAAAAAAAAAATCTAAAAACATTGAAATGGTAAATGTATTTTTACTTTACTCTATCAATATTTTTTTACATTAAAAAGTCAAATTTTCTTAATCTTTTTAAAACAAATAACATTATGTGTTTCCAATCAATTTGAATAAAATTCCCATACACTTATTATATACTTTAGATTTTTCTTGATATTTAATATTAAACTATCACTATACCCCAAATTAATTAACAAAATAAAATTATAGTTAAAGTCACAAAATTACCAATTTAATTATTAAAACTCCAAATACTATTATTATCCATCAAAATTAAATAAAACTTCCAATAACAAATATTCTATCTTATTATATTTTAAAATTTATTATAATTAAAAATCTCTTTATTCAAAATAAAAGTAAATCGAGTATTATTAATAAATTAATTATCTCCCAAACTCAAAACAAAAATTATCTTCCAAACTCAAAACAAAAATACCACCAAACTGGTGTTTGGTTATCAAAACTAATTCAAACTACGATCCAACACAATATCCTAACTAATAAATCCACTAATCCATTATCATCCCCTTCGATGATAGTGGACAACCTCACACCGATGGACAAATTCAAGTTCCATTACTTAAAGTTCTTCGTGAAACGCAAAATGTTCGCTGACATTGCATGAAATTCACCAGCCTTGACCTCAGCTTAAGTTGTAGAGATTGTATCCATTTCAGTGACCTAAACAAAATTTCAAAATTAGGTCAATTACATCAATTGTTTTTGAACAAGATGGAGATCAAATGAAGCATCAGACTATTTAGTTAAATAACATTTTTTCATGGCTAAATAAATTCGTAAATCAAAAGTTCATTTTGTTTTGTTTTCTTTTATCATATTTTTCAGTGGATTTTATTTTTTATTATAAATTTTTAGACTTGTAAATATAAGTGGGTAAATCTATATAATCTAAGTTGTTTTTAAGGAGTTTTTCAAAATACTAAATTCATTTAAAATCATTAATATATTCAAAAATACATTTAAACAATAAAAATAATAATTTCATTAATATGTATATCACTGAATTCTAATGAAAAATTTCCAAACTTAAAACATTTAAACAACATTCTAAATAAATACAAGTTGAAAATTTTCCAAACTTAAAACATTTAAACAACATTCTAAATAATTCTAAACAAATACAAGTTTACCATGTTATCTTTAAAGTTTAAGAAACTTTAAGCACTCAACATTTAAGAAACTTTAATCACTCAACAGATTTATTTCCTGGAATTTCAAAAAATTAATTTTAATTTAATACTTTCTAAAAACATCAAAATTCCAGTTATATGGTAACACTTCATTTGTTGTTGCTGAATGTTTTTTTTAATTTAAAAGTTCATTTTGTTTTGTTTTTTTTATCATATTTTTCAGTGGATTTTATTTTTGATTATAAATTTTTAGACTTGTAAATATAAGTGGCTAAATCTATATAATCTAAGTTTTTAAGAAGTTTTTCAAAATACTAAATTCATTTAAAATCATTAATATATTCAAAAATACATTTAAACAATAAAAATAATATCACTAAATTCTAATGAAAAATTTCCAAACTTAAAACATTTAAACAACATTCTAAATAAATACAAGTTTACCATGTTATCTTTAAAGTTTAAGAAACTTTAAGCACTCAACATTTAAGAAACTTTAATGACTCAACAGATTTATTTCCTGGAATTTCAAAAAAATAATTTTAATATAATACTTTCTAAAACATCGAAATTCCAGATATATTGGAACACTTCATTTGTTGTTGCTGAATGTTCGTGTGTAAGTTTCATACCATATTCATTGCCTGAAATGAAAGCTCATCCACTTATACAATATATATATGTGATCTATTAAAAAAACCGTCTTGATATATGATTTGGTCTTAAAAAAATCGAACACTATAAAAAAATTAATAATAATAAGACTACAGTAAGCATTGCGTCCAGTGACCATGCCATACCTGCAATCTGGGTCTCTATGAGCAGCCGGACGCCTCGGGAAATGAGGGCAAACACAGCACGGATGCCTCGGGAACTGAGGGAAAACATGGAGAAAATGTAAGTAAACTACTTATTACTATATGCAAAAGGGAGAAAACAAATATAAATGCAGAAGCCGGACAGTGTGGATCTCAACTTTTCCATACTCTCGTATCGAATCTAGACTGCTCCTCCATAACTTGACCTAAAATCCGTAGGGAGCAACGACAGTTTTAGAATTCTAAAAATCAGGAAATCAAAAGGCCAAAATTTAAGCGACAAAATCTCTGCAATCGAGTGCATAAACAAGGGCTTTTGTTGCAGAAAGAGAAAATGTTACCGAAATCTCCTTTTGTTTTTTCACGATTTTAGAGAGTGCTGAGTGCATGCTATTTCGCCCCAACGATTCTTTGGGAGTGAAAAGTTCTCCGAAACAGCTTGGTGGTCGAAACTCAATCAAATCCTTGCGGGGCGAGCTGAGACGGAGTGGATTTCTGTAAGAGGCTTCCCTGAGGCGAGGAGGAAGCGGTAACTTTGACTGTCCAAGATCATTATGGGGAGTTTCAATCTCCTTTGAAGCATCAGTTTGTCTCGATTCAAAACGGGAATTCGTCGGCTCCAAAATAAGAGATTTTCTCCCTTCATAGGATGAGCGGTGGCTGTAACTGTTAGAAGAGATTGAGTTGCAGTGCAGTACGATCATTGCTATCTTCAATTTTAGATCCTTCTCCACACGAGTGGTTCCATCATGTAAAACCCCAGTTTCACCATATATGGTTTTCATGACGAAGCTCTTGAATTTGCCCGTTAGTCGGTCGATTTCATCTTCAGCCTCTTTATTGAGCGTGCAGGTTATCACCTCGTTCTCATCCAAATCTCCGGAGGAGTAATCCTTCTCGGCTTTCCCGAGTTCTTCATCACGATCTTTATCTTCAATATCTGATAATATTGGAAGAGAGAGACTTCTGCTGAATCGTTCGCTCCCCAAGGCATCCATGCATAGAACAGTATCAGGAGAATTGGTTTGCCCGAGAAGATCTTGTTTTACATTTACAATGTTCACCAAGAAATCGATTTCAGATTTGGAGTCTCTACGAAACGTAGTGGCCTTTGCAAGCTTATACTCCATAGAGTCGGTTGGTGATCAAAAGATTCCGGACAGGACACTTACTACTGTGCTGAAGGTTGTAGACTTATTTGCGGGATCTGCAACTGTAAGGAAAATCCGGCTAACTATTAAGGATAGTTTTCAGACGTAAGCTTCCATTTGTTTTTCCGAGACAACAGTTCATTTAAAAGGAGGGTGACGTAGAAATCCGAGAGAAGTAGGGTTGACCACGCTAAATAGTAAATGGATGTTCTTATCCTTCAATTGTCTCATGCCAATGATGCCATATTAAATAGAAACACTCTTTATATCCAAGTTATATCACACGGCAGATCATTATACATTAAATTATTTATATAAAAATAATAAGAATTGGAAGTCATCCTAATGAACCACGTTTTCTTGATCTTATGATTAAAATTTACAGATGCCAATAGAGTTTCATTCTCTCTACATATTGAAGAAGAAGATGTTTTCGTTCTCTCTGCACATGGAAGAGAATGTCTGATCGTGAAAAAGTTTCATGTAGAACAGATTTTCATTTTGGATATATAAAAATGAAATTATCTTGTTAATAATTTTGTTTTCGATTTTAAATTAAAATTTAGATTAAATACTAGATGAAATAAAAATTACAGGAATATAAGTTCTTTTTAATTATGATAATTAATTAGAAAGTAGGATAATTGGTCAATGCTCTGCTTAATCTTATTTAATCATTAGTTTAATTTTTTTTATGCTTAATATTACTATGAATATTCCTCCTAAAATATAAACTCACATCTTTATAATGTTAACTTTACAAAATTAAAAATAACCATAAATTATAAATTATTGATACTAGATATATTCTTCCTATAACATATACTCTCACATCATTACATGGTTTACTTTGAAATACTTGTACTCTCACATCATTACAATGTCTACTTTAAAATAAGAAACCCACTACATCATGTAGTGGATATTGGATATTAGACTTGATACTTTAAAATAAGAAACCCACTACATCATGTAGTGGATATTGGATATTAAAGTTGATACTTTAAAATAAGAAACCCATTACATCATGTAGTGGATATTGGATATTAGAGTTGATAGGAAAATATTATAATTGGTCAATGAGGAGCCTAATGCCATCTGATCATTAATTTAAAGTTTTTTTTAATGTTTATTGAGATTTGACTACAAAATAGTATAATTGGTCAATGAGAAGCCTAATACCATCTAATCATTATTTTAATACCTATTGATGAGAGGAAGATTCCTCCTTAAAACATAAACTTTCACATTAGTAATCATTATAATGTTGACTTTAGAAAAGTAAAGATTACCCTAAATTAATAAAATTAATAATATTAGAAATATTCATGATACTCTCACATATTATGTTGACTACATAATATTTATTATCAAATATTATGTAAAATCTAATTAAAAATCTCCTAAATTTATATTTATTTTTTATAGTGTAATTTTTTAATTTTTTAATATGGTTTTACAATTATATAATAATAATCTAATTTTAAGATTTTCAACAAGCCAAACATTAAATTGATGTATGAAACCCCCTTATTTGTGAGACAAGAGACTCCCTACACCCAACTATTTGACCAACAAAGCCTAAAAAAGTATACATACACTAACCCCTTTGAATTTGAACTTGTAATCTCTAAAAAAAAAACACATATTCTTAATCAAAAAATATATATCAAAAATAAATACACTTCACTTCATTCCCATTTATGTTCAAATTTAAATGAATTTATAAAACTTTATATTAGTATATTTTGATAAAATTTTAATCACATTTTTTTTCCCATTTATGTTCAAATTTAAATGAATTTATAAAACTTTATATTAGTATATTTTGATCAAAATTTTAATCACATTCTTTTTTCTTTATAGTATAACTTGATATTATAGATAATATAATTTTATTTATTTATAATTAAAGATCATAACAACTATTTTATTTAATTTATATTGTTGTATGGTTTTTTAATATAATATAGAAAATATAAATGGATTAAATAAATTTTTTCTTAGTTTCGATTAATACATTCATTTGTTTCTATTTAAGGAAGAAAGGTCATTTGCTTATATCAAGTTAAGATATCAACGTTAATTTAAAATTTAAGTAGAGTGAATCATGAGATCCACCTCTTTCAACGATGGCCCACTATTTTCCTATCCTCTTTCTATCGCCAACTATTTTCTTATCCTCTTTCTATCTATCTTATCCATAGAATCTGCATATACCTCAAGTTTAGTCATCTCTTACGCGTATGCTTTACAATTGAGAATTCGAAAATGTACCATGGCACTCAATGCACAATTGAACTCATTTCCATAAAAGCTATGGTTTATAATTCAAAGGAGAAAGTACGTAGGCCTTCATAGTTTTAATTCAGTTGTTCATAGAAAACTTGTATTATTAGGAAAAACATTTTCTATAAGAAACGTTGAAGCTTATATATTAAAATAATAT